>CM076411.1:28256151-28525717 GCA_038363315.1 Mugilogobius chulae | reverse complement strand
GGCACATTGTTTTCAATAAAACACAGACGAGTGAGAAAGTGTGCCGGAGTTTTTGTTAGGAACACAAAAGTGTTGTTCTCCTACGCACCTGTCGCCCAGCCAGGTGTGCAGTGTTGAGGAAAAGTATTGAAAAAGTAATTGGTTATTCATTACTTATTACTTTTTAAAAATGTAATAAGATACACAGCATAGTTACTACCCAAATAAGCAATTTAGTTACATTACTTTGTGTATATCATTGCAAACATCGTTACAAAATAGGTATTTATGTTTTATTATTGATATTTGAACAAAGGCAAACAACTAATGAGTTGCATAAATATCAGCATGCAAATGCAAATCAGCAATAGAAATGATTCTGGGCCCTGTTCCAGCTGCTGATCTGTGTCTCTGAGCCGTTTTATCTCACACAATAGTCACTTTTGTAGATTTTCTTTGCTTAAAAGTAACTAAGAGTATTTTGTTAGCAACTGTAATTTAATTACAAGTATTCTCACAGTATCGATAACTAAATTACATTAGCTACAATCTAATTACAATAACTAAGTTACACCCAACACTGATATCAAATAAGTTGACTGAACACATTGCCCTAAGAACAAATTTGTTGTTTTACTGAGAAAAAAAGATGAGCATTTTTCTGAAACAATTCCCACAAAAAATGTGTCACTTTGAAATAAAGTTGAGTTTGAGCACCTGAAAGTATAATGTGAAAACTGAGCTGTTTAAATTAGAAAAATCCAACTGAAAATTCCTTTGACTTTGTTGACCTCTAGTGGCCAAGACTCTCAGCACAACTTGACTTTACAGGTGAAAACACAAACAGTATTAAGATTCTTTGACATCAGAGTGAGTTTTCAGTGACCTTTTCTGTGGAGAACCAGAGACTCGACCAGAGCGTGAAGCTTCTGAACTGTTGGTCTGCTGACTCCACTTCCTGCAGTTTGTCTTCAAACCACTGAGAAAGCAAAAAAACACACAGTCACTTCATGAACAAATGTAAAGGCTGTTGACTTTATAATCAACTGAAGTAAAGAACCACATGTGTTCACTTAGAGCTGAAGGACCTGATCTTCAGGACATAAAACAAGAAATGGTCTTTAACTCTGTCCTTTCTAGCTCTCACTAAGACTTTGAGTCATGAATATTAAAGTGACACACTAACAGTGAAGAGGGAATGTATACATATAAAAAAAGGCATTCTTATGTGAAAAATCATGTTCAGTCGAACACTGACTCAGCAGGAGAGCGACTTTTACACAATGAAAATGACTCATGTTAAGTCACAATATATCAGGGGTTAAAGCAAAATAAAATGATTTGACTGAAAATATTTACCAGCAAGATTTTAGTTGCATTTTAATCGTAATATTACAGTGACATCTATGTTTTAAGGACATAGGTCTGATCTTAGTGATAATACATTTACAGCTTAGCTATGATATTTGAAAATCAATGTAAAAAGGAGAAACTTGTGATGAGATATTTTGAGTTGAGATGAGAAATGTATATAGGCTAAACTCTTACATAAAAGGGGGTTAGGGATCCTCCCCGGAAACTTTTGCTGAAAACAGAAGAAATTGTCTGCATTTTGGAGGATTTTAGAGGAATTTCTTCAGCTTTTTTTTACAGGAGCAGTTCTTGGCCGTGGTTTATGATATGATACTAGTATTACTTGTCGGATTTGGACAAAGAATCCACTTTTTAATGTGAATAAATTGACAGAATGCCTGACAGGCCATGTTAGTTACAGTTGCCATTCATCACATAAACGTTTAAGAAAACATCACTAACAGAAAGGTTCCTATATTTGTTTAAATTGACTGAAATCCGTCACAGTGACTGAGAACTTTAAGCCCTGCAATATATTGACAGAAATTTGAGGGTTCGGGATAAAAGGGCCTCATATGGGCTTCCCACCAAACATATTAATATGAAAAGGTACTATTCTGGGCTTCTAAGACTGTGGGGCCAAGGACAAAAGATCCTTTAAAACTCAGAACAGTGTTTTCTGAGGCTCAGAAGGAAAGAATAGTATCTCACAGACACAACTCCAGCTGAGGAAGTGACGTTAGAAAGGATTAAAAACTTTTGCATAAGATGTGTCCTTTAAAATGCATATTTGAGAGGAAATTTTAGAATTTCGTTGTAATATGATCAGATTTGAGCTGTAGAACAATAAATAGGTTATTATATTAATGGTGGGTAGCTGATTTTCACACTGCAAATATGAGGTTTAAGTTTAAATCTCTCATAAATCCTTCCACACATGTTTGACATCATGTATTCGTTTTTGCTGCAATTAAAACTGCTAAATGTTTTTTTTAAAACAACAAAGTGAAACTGAAGAGGACCACCAAGCTCAGCCAATCAGAGAGCTGGATTCAGCTGCTGTGGAAAACTAAATAGTTTTATTATTCTTTTCAGACAGAACCCAGTGGTCTCAGTTTTTCACAAAGTGCAGCACTTACCACAGACTTTGTAATGGAATACACGAAAATTACCAATTTACCACTAAAAAGTTAATTACCCTAACTTTAACAAAGTAAGTAAGTAAACTTTATTTATATAGCGCTTTTCATAGACACCAAGTCACAAAGTGCTTCACATTAATTTGGACATAAATACAGTTTAAAAAAAGTACTCAAGTGTTAAATTCAGTGTAAATGGAGACAGTGGAGCGGCACAAAGAGAAGCTGTTGTTGTGTCTTTAGGCAAGACACTTCACCAACTTTCTCTAGTATGAATCTGTTGTGTGTTCTGAGGGGCTTCTATCAGTCTGTCCCAGGGCAGCTGTGACCACAATAGTAGTTTATCACCATCGAGTGTGAAATGAATGAATAAGACAAAATGCAAAGCGTCTTTGGGTGTCTCAAAAAGCACTTTATACACAGCATAAGCACACTGCATCCTTGTTTTTCCTTATTTAAAGGCTGATGTTGATCCAGAACGTCTCAAAACATTTAAAACTGTATTCACACAAAAGTGTTGATTGTCACTTGTAAAATAAATAACACTTACACAGCCCTATACGACCAATTATGTTTGAGAAGGAAAAAAAGCGACTTCATTACATTCACCTGCATCGGTTGAGGCGTAATATCAAAGTATCAAAGCTGGATCATTGCGTCCCCTAGTTGCAGCTCATGTTAATAATAATGTGGTTTTAGAAAAGTGAAACATTCATCTTCAGGGCTTTGTATCAGTGCCATTACTTACAGATTCATGTTCATTGTGACAGTTTGTGTGGGCTGTAAAACAAAACATCTGCCTTAAACTCACCACGTCGGACTCGTTCATCTTGATGGTCATTTTG
Organism: Mugilogobius chulae; assembly: GCA_038363315.1. NCBI lineage: Eukaryota > Metazoa > Chordata > Actinopteri > Gobiiformes > Gobiidae > Mugilogobius > Mugilogobius chulae. The sequence continues at coordinate 28,522,401 of CM076411.1, read as the reverse complement.
CTCACGGCGTCGGTGGCTCTGTTGATCATTTTGAGGAAGCCGGCTCCGCTCAGAGCTTGTGTGTTCACGGCTCTCGGCAGCTGGAGGAGGAAAAACAAAAGCACATGTTAAACCTTTTCAGAGCAGAGGAGTACACAAATACGACTTTACAGCAGTTCAACATCAATACTAATTATTCATAAACTGCACTGTGTACTTTTCCTTGTGGATGGGGTAAATATGGCATACAGTGGAAAAATACTATCCAAAAATAAGTAAATACATACTTAAAACATGTCCAGATCTACTTGAAAAAAATGAAAATAATCTGCCAAGGAACAAGCACATTTTGCCTTGATAACAATCTTAAAATAAGACTTTTCGAAAAACATTTTCAGCAATTATCGACTAGTTTGTACGACTCAAAACAAGTGTAGTATGTGTGAGTATAATCTTAAATCTTATATTTTTGTATTTTGTAAGTTTTAGTCCTGATAGTTCAGGTTTTAGTGTCTTAAAACAAGTATTTTCATCTTATTGAATCTACCTGAGCTAAATAAGTCGAACTAGTTATACTGAAATAAGAGAAGTTAACTAGATAAAGAGATGCGTTTTTGCAGTTTTTGCAGTGAAATACTGCTTTGCCTGAAGTGTTCCAGAGTTCGACATGAAAGTAATCTATCTAGAGATGGGCGATAGTATGGTATCAGTATCTTGACCAAACACAGGAAGTACAGCATAAACATGTGCCAGTGATCGTTGCCATTTCTGTGGGGTAAAATCTCAAATTAAATCATTAATATAATATTTAATATTTGACACAAGTTGAAGGAGGAGAATGCATACAGTCTGTTATTGCAACTTGGGTTGGTTCTGGTAATCTCTGTTCACTGATTGGCTGATTGTTCTTCCTTGTTTTCTGGAACCTTCTGCAGTTTTGTGATACATGACCAAGTAGCTGGAGTGAAATGAGACACTAGCTGCTGCCAGTCTGGTAACTCGTTAGTGACCAGTTCAGTAAATAATCAAAACTGTGCTGTGGCTTAATTAAAATGCGGTTTAACAACACTGCAGTTGTTTTACTCCATCACTTTGTTTTGTGGACTATATTCTGTAAAAAAACAAACAAACGACCATTTCTATACACTTTATGTAGAACTTTTCCACCTTAACAAGGCACTTACCTCTTCTCTCTCCAGAAACTCTCGCACATCAGGGTCCTGGAGCAGTGTGGGGTGACTGACCACTCTCTGGAGATACCTGCAAACCCACACAAACGTTTAAGAGTCAATATTTAATCAAGGAAATCTGGAAACTAAACGACCCTTTTCACAAGTGGAGATGAGATGTAGATGAACGCCGGGTGTACACTGAATCCTCATCAGGCCACTGCAGTCTCCAGGAAAAACAGATACCCGCATGACTCTCACATCCTCAGAAATCAGTGGTACACAAACCTGGTCAGCCACATGGATTATCTCGTGAAATCTGTGAATTCACAAATTCAAAATAATCCATCTGGTCGTCCAGCCGCCTGATTGTTTGGAGTCGGACCAATCACAGGGCGGGTTGAGGGGGTTTGAAGCAACGACGACAGGAAGTGCCGACTGAATCAAACAAATCAAAGCTGTGGATGTACACGTTTCTGCTGGTTTTGATTCTGTTTTAGCAGAAATACAGAGTATTTCCTTTTTGAAAGAAGAGCAGAGGTGTGTGTGACACTGTTCTATCTCACGCGGACATTGGATACACCATTGCAATTCCAATGCTGTGATTGGTTAGCACAAATAAGGTCGGCCGAACATCCAATCAGCTTAATGTAAGGCAAGGCAAGGCAAATGTATTTGTAAAGCACAATTCATACACAAAGCAATTCAAAGTGCTTTACAAGGCAGGAAAGATGCATTAAAATTACAATACAAAAAAAAAACAGCATTATTAAAAATATAAATAATCGCATAAAATGTACTTTAAAAGAAATAAAGAGTGCAGACAAAGCATTTCAGTCATATGCACAAATAAAAAGTAAGTTCTGAGCCGAGATTTAAACATTGTCACAGTCGAGGCCTGTCTCACAGTCTCAGGATGTATTTCGTTAAACGTCCCACCTTTTCCCGAACAGCTTCAGCGAGTCAAGTTCCAGATGGATACTGTGGAAGAACTCAAATCGGAGTTCAACACAGATCCAGCTGGCGTGAGCGAGGTTAAGTGTACACAGGCACAGTGTTTTTAAGCACTTTCTACATACTGCAGGACTCGCACCAAAGTCACTCTCAAAGTACAATCCTGGTGAAGGGGAGTGACACGAGAATGACACGAGTCAGACTTTTGAATTTAACAGAATGTTGCTTCAAATACTTCTAAATGACTTGCTTCTAGTTTAAATTGTACTTTGTCACTTACCTTTCCAAAGCTCCTCTTCTTCTCTCAAAAAGTCCGCAGACGATGAGTCTTCTTTCCCCACCTTCATTTTGGTCATTCCTACAAAATTATATCACATTACTTTTATACATCTTTGCTTGAATCTGATGCATCAGGCAACTAAGACAGCACGACATAATGATATTGAATCAACATTGCGATATTAACAACTGCCATTTGCTCATTGCAAAAGACACAATTTTTCTTTTGTGTTGTCTCTCCCAGTCTGTGATAGTGTCTGTGTGTTTGCAGAACAACTTCAGTAGAATTAATGCCTAAATTGTATGCAAAGCCTTTTGGTTTAGCTTTTCAAATTAGTAGGGCAAACAATTTTTAATATTTTCCATGGTTACCAACATTTTACAATGTTAGAAATGGCAAAATTGCAATTTGATTTTTGTCCATAATCATGCAGCTCTTGAACTTTTTGCTGTGGTATAAACAAGATGGTAGCTTTCTCAAGACCTCAGCCAGGCACAATTCAGTTTTCTGTTTTAGACTTGGTTAAATCTAGTGGATACTGAGGGTCTTTTCATAGGTGATACTTGGTGAGACAAGTGTGAGACCAGTGCAGTGACTGAAAGCAGACTGAGAAGATGAACTGACCCAGCAGGTTTTCTCCGGCGGAGGAGGGACGATGTATCCGTTCGGACCGTGCTTTTCAGACAGTTTTTCGTAGAGACCCAGGAAGTCACTGTAGCGGCGTCTGACTGAGAACGTCGGACTGCGGAACATGGCCAGCGTCGTCTGCAAATATAAGAGATAAAGGCTTAGAAACTGAAAGTCTAAGAATACTGCTGTGGTTTACTGTGTTTACAAGAGACGAAATAAGAAAGTAAACTATTTATAGAGGATCTTTCAGGCAGTTATAAATAAATTACCGTAAACAAATACAAAATCAGAAACACGTCTATATATCATTCAAAACTAATTCTAAAGCTGTACTGTATCAGTTCTGCAGTTTTGAACAGGAAGTCAGTGGATCGGTTTCTATTCCATATTTCAAGATCATTTTGTGCTTTATACTTTCCAAAATACATGGAAAAAGCACAATAAGTCTGCTCTAACCTAAGCTGCACGACCTGTGAAAATGATTGCAATTTTCTGACCAGCAGACTGTCGGTAGTATATGGGGACCCGGGGCAAGGGTAGCTCATATGGGCCCCCCATATAAAATATTAACATGAAAAGGGTAAAGTTTGGGCCCCTAAGACCCTGGGGCCCAGGACAAAAGACCCCTTTGCCCGCCTGTCGACTCCCCTGCTGACCAGTATTGAAAGAACAATTATTAAAATAGAAATTAAAATATTATTAAAATAAAGGTGGGAAGCGAATTTTTACATTACAAACACAATTTAGGTTTTAAATCTGGCAACTTCCTCTCATAAATTTTTCGACACATGATTAATATCTACATGTATTCTTTTTGGTTGCATTTATGACTTACAAACTTCTTTTTACAAACTACAAAGTGAAACTGAAGAGGACCACCCCAGCTCAGCCAATCAGAGCGCAGCATTCAGCTCCTGATTCAAACTAAAATTCTTTATTCAGCTCAGACAGAACTCAGAGGTCTCTTTTTTTCACAAAGAGGTGCATTTACTTTATACTTTTTAGTGGAAAGCAAAAGTTTACTAATTGACAACTAAAAAAGTTAGCTACCCTACCTTTAAGTTAACATATAAATCCATCCAGGGAAAAACAACTGAAATATAACATGTCTATGAACTGACAAGCCACTAAAAAACACATTTGAACATGTTTGTGATATAATGTTTGAGTCACACTGCGCTTTAGCGGAAATAGGCTTAAATGATAAAGACAATGAATGTGGAAAATAAATCTATCCATTATCTATTTATCTGATTCTCTGTGTTTTTCCCCTTTAATTTTACTTGCAACTTCCTTGTGTGCTTTGACTTTGTGCATATCTATATTTGGTTAATCAGCGAGAAATTATGTAGACAGGATTTTGTTTCAAACTAATATGTCTTTATGCATAAAGCTACAGTAGCGACAAGCCAAGCCAAACAGAAAATAATCAGAACTGGTTTATCAGAGTCTAAAGTTACCTGCGTGAAGACTTTATAGGCCATGTACGCGTTCATCCCATCACCTGAAAGAAAAGCATCATCAAGCATTATTCAGTCTTATTCAATCATCTTAAAAAGACACAGCATGAACAAACTCAAATCAAAGCCAAACATTTAAAGTACAAAAAAGTTGTCTTCAAGTCTATTTAATAATGTGGTTTTGAGCTTAAAATTGCCTTACTTTTTAGACAATGATTAGTCAAATATTGCATTTTACAGAGAGAAAAAGGCAGAATAAGGATCTACATAGGTCAGGGGTCTGCAACCTGCGGCTCGCGGGTCACATGTGGCTCTTTAAATGCTCCATTCTGGCTCTTTGCACTTGATTGAAAATAAGGATCTACCCTATAAAAAGTTAAGAGGAAAAAAAAGACCTATTATGCTGTATTCACGACAACGGAGAGAAACTGTGGATATGGGGCCCCTAACAACAAAATGTACAATGTTTCAAGAATTTAAAAAAAATATTCAAAGCTTCAATCTTTGCAAATCTCTCTCAAGCGGAAGACTTAAGAATGTAGTTTTGAATGTTACTGACAAAGGCTTATTTAATAAATACTGTACTTAGTTTGACATGCATAAAATCCAATGACGTGTGTAAATTCAGCTTTTGTTGCACAGATTTTTTAAAATATAAATTCAGTTACGGCTTTTTGTAATTTTCATTTTAGCGAATCAGGTTAAGTTAAAGGTTGCAGATCCCTCACATAGGTCATAGTTCAGTTTCAGTGTAATTGTAGAAAAAAAAACATTACTGAAATCACAATTACTAGAAAAAGGCACCTTAAATGAAGGGAATACTCTATTTAAATTATGGTACTGGACAAATCTGTAACACTGTAAAACAGACCTGGGCAAACTGCAGCCCGGGTGCCAGATGCGGCCTCTTTATATTTCTTTTGTTCGATTGACTTGACTATGAAGCATCTGTCTTTACTTTTTGTCCTAATATTATCACATAAAAAGAGACAAAATAGTAGATTTAAAACCCAATGATTTACAAAAATGTGCCACCATAATGATAATTTGTTACACCAATGACCAATGAACCGGCCCTCCGCACTTGTTCCGGTTCAAATATGGCCCATGGAAAAAAAATAACTGCACACCCCTGCTGTAAAAGAAGGTTTCTTAGTAAAGTATTTAATAGGCATTAATGAGGCCTAGTTACCAGTAATTGTATTTAAGGCATTTAAAAGCACCTCATTATTGAAACTATAAAATAAATAGTATAGTGTTAATGCTCTTGCAAGTATTTTGTAGATGGTTTATAAATAAACACATGTTCACATACGTCTAGAGCTGACGCTGTGGCCATCTTTATGTGGATACTCGATGGTGTTTGATCCACAAACATATTATATAACTAATTCATAATGTCAGATTCGAGCCATGTTCTTCAACCAAGTACATTCTTTCTTTGAATGGGGTCACTTCTGTGTGGATCTGACTTGTGCAGGTATTAACAGACTCTTCACCAGAAAAACTGCACAGATAATTAACAGTCAATCTAATTATCAAATACAAACAATGGTCAGGAAACAATCCACTTGCCTATTTTTCAGGCTCTTTCACAGAAATTTGGATTTCAAACTTGTCGTCTTCTTCTTCCTCTTCTTCCAACTGAAACAGAGACAAACTGCTGATGCCCGGGCTTTTGCAAAACACAGTTTCCTTTTTGTCAGTGACTAACTTTCTAGTAAATCCTACTGCAGCACAAAAGCTTAAACATGTCCACAAAATGAAAAGATATTAAAGATGTCATCACAGTCATGAGAAATACAAGTTTAAAGAGTAACAGTTTAGTTTTGTATTGTCAGGATAGTAAGTAAATAGTGTGTGAAGTTTATTATAGCACTTTTCACAGACGAGTCACAAAGACTTCACAGGTTTTAAATAGATGTTAGAAAACTGATTCTTTTATGATTTTTCTCAAGGGGATAACAAACAGCAAGAATACAAGAGGACCCAAAACTGATCCTTGAGGAATGCCACACACACTGACTCAAGCATTATTTAATTGATTAGACATAAATACATGTTCAAATTACTTGAAAATGTTCAGCAAATCCATAAACAACATATATATGGTAGTTTGCGTGATTTTTAAGATAAGAACTAAAAGTTTTTAGTATAAATATCTTAGAAGTGGGTGGATGACAGATATCACAGTAATGTTGGGTGATTTGAGCAAGGATTACTGAGGGAGACTGGGGATTGGTTGATAGTGTTGGGAGTATAGCGGGGACTCGAGTTGAGCATTGCGGTAGTGTGCTGAGCTGGAACAGGACCAGATCCAGCGCTGGCCCCACGCTGAAGCGCCACACTAAAACAAAAGCACGGTGTAAGCCTTCATAAAATAATGAATTAGTGAAGTGACGAAACGATTGCTTGCTTACCAAGATAATGATCAAACGGACACAAACACAAGTGGCTCGGGGAGCGCCTCGCACTTTGAAACAGCCCACACTAAAAACAACATTAAAGTTAGCCCAATGACATCAAATGTATCGGTACAAGACGTGGCCAACTACTCACCAACATAAGCGCCATAACGTTGCGCAGTCACCCGGCTTTACGCCCGACAATCAGTGACTTTCGGCGTTTATTTAGCGTTAGCACATACTAGCTCCTGCCGACCGGCTGCCCGCAGCCTGCGGCGTCTGACGTCAGAGATGAGAGGTCGACCGGTGCGCGGATGCTCCTTTTATAGGGCAGCCTCTCACCTGACGCATCAAAACAGGAGCGCTATAGGCCATCCTGCTACATTCGGTTTTGTAAATTTGAGCAAAAATTCTTTACTTAAATACATATTATCTTTCTTTATAAATGGTTATTTGATCACTAAATGAGTTAATATATTAGGAATAATCAAGTAGTTGGGAGTAATCAGTTACTTGTTGCAGCCCTTGTAATACACATGTGTATTGTCTCTTGCATTCTGATACTCAAAACACCAACACTAGTGTAAAATGTAAATTGTTCGTGTCATAATAGGACACATATGTATTATTCATTATTACAATGAATCAATGCTTAAACTTCCATGTTTGAAATAGTGCCTTGTTGTTGAATAAGCCCCAAATGAATAAACAATTTAAAAATGCATTGTCTAACTTTCTAAAGGTGACAAATTAAGCAGACACATTAGAAATAGATGAAAAAAAATAAAACCATACTATAGATGATATAGATAATGATTGTGTTTTATATAATATTGTGTAAATAAAAAAATATATAGCTAAAGGAACATTTCTTCCATAGAAACAAACATTGCTTGGTCCTCCAGACCTCCAATTTTTTTTTGTCAAAATAGTATTAGTGCTATTACCAGAATTACTAGACAAATGTGTTGCTTTTGTTTTTTTTTCTGTCATCACTTTCACACTCAGGGCGTTTACATGTAGGCCAAGAAAACCAGATAAGTAGCCTAGTCTGATTTAAACCAGTTTTCCAAAGTGCATGTAAACCCAGGCAGACCTACTGAGGAGCTTTAAACTGGTTTTTCCCAACCGATTGTAGTCATGTAAACAGACAATCGGTCTGCAGCTGGATATTTGCAACTGAGCATGCTCACAACTAACTAACAACTAACTTATCTAAATGCTTAACACAGTCTTACATGTTTAACACAGATCTAAATGTTTAACACAGCCCCACTTATCCTAGAAAGATCAGTGTGTAACTTTATAGACAATATTACAAACACTTTTTAATAATAAAGAATATTTAGGTCAATCAACCTAACACATCATGGAGTAGTAAATCTGATACAGCAGGACGTGTCTCTCCAGGGTAATCAGTTCACTCTCTCTCAGCAAAACTGGTCTGACCGGTTTGAGGGGAAAACCGTACAGAGTCCAGTTTTCTAGCCTAGTCTGATTTCCCTGATCATGAAAACGGACTGACTTACAAATCATCCACAACAGAAAGGTCAGCCTCTGAGCTGTGTGGGCGGGGTCTATTCACAACTGTCCCGCCCACATGTCAGTCTGACATGTCTATTGTGGCCCAGACACACAGGCTGTCAATGAGCGCTCCTGTTAGAGCACAGTTATCTCAACATTAGAGGCCATTAGTATTCTCTGGAAACCAATTGAATTAGATGTCCCCAGGGGCCCGAGCGGGGCCACACCACTACATCAGTCAGGCAGCAGCAGGGGCCTGTCCTGAACACTGTGTTTAATAGTCAGAGCTAGTCAGTTTGCCAAGTGTTGTAGCCTGACCAGCCAGTCTTTACACGCTTTGACAGACACTTTACAAAGACATGAGGGTCTGGAATCAGAGCACCGCGGTTCAATTTCGAGGGCGGGCTTTCGGAGTGCTGAGTCAACCAATCACAGAAAACATGGAAATTACATCGAAACAGTGACAAGATAATGTTAATTTAAATGTAACTGTAATAATGCAGCGCAAGGTTTTAAGGAATTGATACGTTGCTAATTGTTCAAAACCAAGGCAAGNGTGCTCGAGTCTGTTTACTTGGCTTTTTCTTCTTGAGGCACTCACATTCTTCTGTCACAAAATGTTCTACATCTTTGCTCATTTGCGGCCAGTAGAACCTTTCCCTGATGAGGTCGAGCGTCCTTTCTACTCCTAAATGGCCCATGTCTTGGTGCAGTTCTTTATAGACCAGTGGACGGAAAGCTTTAGGAATCAACAACTGCTCTCTGCGCACAGTCCGGCGACGCAGGACACCATCTTGATCGATGTGAAGCTTTAACCATTGCTTAAGCAGTGTGACGACGGCAGGATGCTCAGACTTTACTTCAGTTCTACTTGGTCTCTTGTTCTGTTCTTGTACCAGATTACTTGTGCCAGAATCTCATCTTCTCCTTGGGCTTTACGAATCTGCTCTGGGGTGAACGGTTGGTTAGTGTTAGAGTCTTTGATCAACGTTAAAGCACTGACCTGGATCACTCCGACACCTTGGCACTCCACTTTGACTGACTCCATTGATGCACTTATGGCTGCTTGACTGACTTCTGCTGTGCAGCTTATCATGTAGTTCTCAATGTCCAGCGGCATCCTTGAAAGTCCATCCGCGTCAGCGTTAGTCTTGCCTGGGCGATAGCGTATGGTGAAGTTGTAATCGGCCAGCTCCGCGACCCATCTGTGGCCAGTGGCATTGAGTTTTGCAGTTGTGAGCACATACGTTAGCGGGTTGTTATCGGTGTATACCACAAACGATGATGCATGGTACAGGTAATCCCGAAAACGCTCACAGATGGCCCACTTCATTGCCAGGAACTCGAGCTTGCCAGAGTGCAGGTGGTACTTCTTTTCGGCCGGACTCAAGGTGCGGGAGCCAAACGCTATCACTCTCATCTTCCCTTGTTGTCGCTGGTACAAAACAGCACCCAAACCAACTTGAGAGGCGTCGCAGTGTAACACGAATGGTTGGGTGAAGTCGGGGTACCCGAGGACAGGAGGCTTTGTGAGTGCGTCTACGAGCTGGTTCAAAACATCTTGGTGAGAGCTGGTCCACTGAATCGGTGTGCGTGAAGGTAAGTGACCTTTGTTCTTCTTAAACCCTTTTTTAAACTTTTCTGGTTGGGTTGGTACATTACTGTCAGGAGCTGGAGGGCTGAGCAGGCTGTACAGTGGTGGGCCACACGAGAGAAGTTGGGGATAAACGGCCTGTAATACGAGAGGAAGCCAAGCATTTGACGTACCTCTCCCACAGTTGCAGGTGTCTTTTCCTTGAGAGCTCTCACTGGCGCCATCTCTGCCGGGTCCATGGTGTAGCCTTCTCCAGTCACCAGCTTTCCCAGGAACTTTACCACTGCGCCTGAAAAGTTCACATTTCTTTGGGGTTAACTTTACACCGTGTTCTTTATAGCGCTGGAGGACCAAACGGATGTGCTCAACATGATCTTCAAAACTGCTGCTGTGCACCAAGTTGTCATCCAGGTACGGGAGGCAAACAGTGTCTCTGAGGCCAGTCAGACAGTGTTCCATGCTTCTTTGGAACTCAGCGGGTGCGGAGCTCAGGCCGAAAGGAATACGCACCCATTCATATAGCCCCCAGGGTGTGATGAAGGCTGTCAGCGGGCGGCTTTCTTCATCAAGGAAACCCTGGTGGTACGCTTTTCCCTGGTCCAAAACTGAGAACCATGAGCTCCCACCTAGTGCATCCAACATGTCCTGGATCCTCGGTATCGGGTGGCGGTCTGGGAATGACTTGCGATTGAGTTCCCTGAAGTCACAACAGAGACGGAGAGTCCCATCTTTCTTGCGGACGCACACCACAGGCGAAGAGTAAGGAGACCTGGAGGGTGTGATCCAACCTTTGTTGAGCAGATCTTGCAAGTACTCTTTAACTTCGTTGTGCAGAGGCTTTGGGACAGACATGTAGGTCTTTTGGACTGGGCTGGTATCATGTAGGGTTATGTGCATTTTGAGAGATGGTATGCAGCCTACATCATCATTGTCATATGCAAATGCCTCACATTCTTCCCTCAACAGCCTTCTTACTGCTTCTTGTTGACTCTGTGTTAAGTGTTGAAGGTCTACTGGTGGATCCCATTTCTTTTGTCTCTCTGTCTGTCTTTTCTCTGACCACTCTGTGTGACTTGACTTGTGTGACTTAAACTCTGTACTGTGCTTTTCTTCTTTTGACAGCTCGTTTACTTTAGTCTGAATGTCTGCTGAATAAACTGTCTTGACTGGTTCAAGATGTCAAATAACTTTACGACTGACCAGATAAATGGTGTGATCTGTGATGTTAGTAGGGATGGGTATCGATAAGATTTTATCGATATCGATGCCATTATCGATTCCTCTTATCGATCCGATTCCTTATCAATTCTCTTATCGATTCTTAAAATTATGTGTTTTATGTATCTAGATTAAAAAATGTATTTTAACTAATTTCAATACATTTAGACAATGATGTGGACTATATTATGATGATTACTAATTAAATATAGGCTAAATGAAGAGCAGAAATAAAATTTCAGAGCTAGAGGCATAAACTATTTTGATATTGATAACACTAATAACGCTATGTAAGGGTGTAACTTTGGCCACGTGAAGTCCTGGTTCTACACACATCACACTCTCCCTGCGCTCACCAGGCCTTTCTACGTATTCCACAAACTGTGCTACTGTAGCTTTTTGATCTAGAAAGTCCGCTCCAGGTGACGGTCTGCGCTTGGAGAAGGCGGAACAGCGCGCTTCAGTCCGAGGCGAACGCACGTGTCTCCCAGACCAGCTGTGTGTGCGCTGTTCAGGACGCAGGCACGGCACAGCACAACGGACAGTCCGTATACACGGAACACAGCTCGCTTAGAGACGGATAATTCGTGCGCTCCGAGGCGCGGACACAATTTACTGCGGGGCTGACACTGCTGACAGTTGTGGGATCCGAGGAGACGGAGGAGAGAAAGTGAGAGAGAGGTCGCCCAGGCTCGAAGAAAACGCACACAAAGTGTACATTAGGAGCGCGGAAAGAAAGAGTTTATACCCCCCAGCTGACGGTAGATGCACGCGCCTATCCTCCAAACATTCATATTAATGGAGGAAGCTTGCCTGTCACGGCGCTGGTGTGTGAGCCGCATGTGCGCCACATGTACATATTGTCTCCGTTTCTTCTCTCTTTTCCTGTGCGCGCTGTGCGTAAACGCACTGTATCCACGTGAATTGGTGAGAGACTTAGGCTTTGCCAGAGCTAAAACTTGTGCGTGTAATGAAACCGAATGTAACAGCCCAGCGTGAGGTTGAAGTTTACGCAGTATTTAAAGGCACAGCGGTCCAAAGCGGCATCGATAAGAAGAATCGATAAGAGAGGAGACTAACGATTCCAGTGGATTGCTAAAAATAGAACCGGTTCCCAAGTAGAACCGGCTCTCGATACCCACCCCTAGGTGTTAGTAACTGGAATGAGCACATAAGGCACTTTTCTATCTGGAATTTTTACTAGTACATCATTGAAGACTAAGCCCTCTGGTGGTGGGTCAGGGGAAAACAGCATATCTTGACCTTTGGCTTGTGGACTAACACGTGCCTGCATGTAAACTACTGTGACTTGATTAGCTGGCAGTGTCACTGTTCTTACACCTGTACGTACCACACCAGTCTCATCACTTCTGTTTTGCACTAGCTTGACAACATTGTGAGCAGTTCTTACTGTTATCTCAAGAGCTTTACTTACTTTGTGTGCTAGCTGCTTTCGTGCACCTTTAGTCTTCCCTTCAGTTTTGTTCACCACAGCCTCAATAACGTTGTAGCCTATAATCGGGTCACTGGCCACTGCTGGATCACTGCAAACTAGTATTGGCACTTGTAACTCACTTGTTTTGGATGAATCACTATCAAGTCGGAAGCTGACTTCAATCCAGCCAATGTAGGGAATGGGCGTGTCGTTGGCAGCAAACACTGTGAGAGTCTCACCATCTAATGGTACGTTCAGACATGGGGCGTCAAAAACGCGCCAGACGCCTAGCGTTGAACGCAGAAAACAAGCCAAGAAGCCGCGTCAGACGCGCGAATAAAACGCGTTGTCCGCCAGGCGTCTATTCGCTTCAACGTCATAAAAAGGAGGAGCTCTCGGTTCTCTGGTGCGAGCCGATGCGAGAAAACCAAACCAGGAAACTGGAAACTGCAGGTGCGATTTGTCGCCAAGTTTCTGAATCTGAATAAACATCAGTGTTTGTCTGTCCAGCGATCCTGGTTAAAAGTACAAATCCTCTTGAAATCAGACCCACAAAACTCTGTCCATTCAGTTGTTTTTGAGAAATGAAGCTCTATCCGCGCGGCCCGGAGCTAAAGTGTGGTCCGTGAAACGGCAGCCTCCTGACAGACTCATAGATTACGTATTTGCACATGAACACTTTGCGCTACACAGGCGCCAGTCTCACGGCCTCCCAGACGGAACAGCAGCCCGCAAAGCGGCATTTTTCTGTCTTTGTGTTCTAATTGAGAGAGCGGGAGAGCGGAGGGATGCAGCTCTCTAAATTAGTAGACTATTATAGACTATTTAAAAAGCATTTTCAGTCCGTCAAAATGATGGAGAGCCTTGGAAATTTTCCGTCAAAGCAAAATACAATCCGTAAATGAAAAGTGTCGGTTAACCTACTGTATATTGAAGCGTTTGACGCTGCCACATGTTCATTTAATTGTCCTGAGGTCAAATAAATGGAACAAATAAATCCGAATCAGACAAACATTTATTGTGAACTGTTTGTGAGGATGAACACTTTTAACAAGCAATGAATTTGCCTGGTGCAACTTCAAACGCCTGATAATGTAACCTTTATTTTTACCAATCATTATTTATTCATTTTAATTTGTATTATTTGTAATTTTTATATTTTTGCATATTTGGGTTTATTGCATATTAATTATTATTTCGTTAACAGTAACATTATTTTATTATTATAATTTGGAGGTACACTTTAAGAAAAATAATAGTATGAATTTTGTCTGCTTATTAAAGACTTTTAAAACAGACTATTTACCGCTAAACACTAGTGATGGGAATCTTGGATCTTTGTCCGATACGATGTGCATCCCGATACACTAGCAACGATACGATTTTTTAAGATACATGTCTTACAGCTAACGATCGATTCGGTTCGATATGCCCCCTGATCACGATGCATCTCGATTCAGTCAACATTGTTTTTTATTCAAATACTTACTAAATATTTAGTCTGTTTAATCATTCATGGGCCTCTAATACCCCAGATAAATTCAAGCCATGTAAAAGTATCTTTCAGTCACTTGAAAATTCAATTACTAACTTTCTAAAATTATAAATAATAATATAGGCCTATTATTATTTTTGGTTCGGATTGTATCATGTTTTCACAGTGCTGTGTGCAATAGGACTTCATAAGTAATCAGATGTAGCCTACATGTGTGAGACCCAGCGCTCTCATTGGACAGATCTGCTGTGGAGGCGGGGCCAACATGTTACGATAAATATGTGGGGAAAAGCTAAATAACTGGTCCATTCTGGAGTGCTTTATTTCGGTCTACTATCAAACTGCCGAATACAGCTTATGAAAAGGTCTGTATAGTTTGTCAGTGCGGCCCGGGAGAGTGAACGTGGGACGCAGCTACGGCCCAAACTCACACTGAGCAACGATAGAGGAGCAGCCTCTTAACTCGTGAGAGGTGAGAAGAGGGACGGTAGCGCGCGGAGAACCAGCGCACGGAAATAAAACAGCGAGGACGAGAACAGCGGGCAGGGAAAACGTACATCGCCTGAAACAAACACGGACGGACAGTTTGATGACCAGCGCGCTGGGAAGACGCAGACCGTCTAGATTTGGACATAAACACGGGAAGGACAGCTCTCTTACTGGGCACAGACGCACAGCTTTCCTGCACGTTCACGGTGGAATAATAGCTACGTGTTGTGGAGCGCATCAAACTTCTTCTTCTTCTGAAAGCGAGTTTCAATGGACTACGTCTTTTTCTCTACAATACACAGGTAAGGCACGCTGGACACTGTTGTTATTACGCAGGCTTTGTGAGACTGAAAGGTGCGTGCTTTGATTGAAAGAGACAAACGCCTTAACAGATTGAGCTATTTGTTGTTGGCACATCTTCAGATGAAAATAAACCACAAACAGCCCTTATAAGGAATGTCAGAAACACACAGCGTTTGCAGCCGTGTCAGCGTCAGCTTGTGAGTGCGTGTGTGTCTGTGTAGGAGTACACTTTCGTCAGTGAATCGTGAAAAATCTAGATTCATCGGTAAATAGTCTGATAATCCGATGCAGGCTGCTTTTGTCACACGATCTACATCGATGTAGCTCCTCTCTACCGACGCACTCGCATCGCACATGTTTACATCGATGTATCGGTGCAAATCGGGTAATCTTCCCATCACTACTAAACACAGAAGAGAAAATAACGGCGGTATCAGCATTCAGCTTGTTTCTTGGTGGCAGCAAAGCGCGTACGTTTCTTAACAAAGTGTGTAAAATGCAAACTTTGTTCATGAGAAACACAGTCAATAGACCAACCCAGTCTCTATAAAAATATGTTCTATATTTACATTTTTGCAAAGTCATTTTACGTGCCCACTGAACGTATTTATAATCAAATTACGTAAAATGACCACTTCATCAAATTACGTACATTCCCGACATTTTCAAAGCTTTGCGCAGTAACGGCAAAACGTACCCATTTTTAATAAAACGTACTCATTTTACATATAATAAAATAAGTATGTTTCATTACATAGGCCTATGTAAAATTAGTACGTTTTATTAAAAATGTAAAATAAGTACGTTTTATTAGGCATATGTAAAATTATTACGTTTTATTATAAATGTAAAATAAGTATGTTTTATTATATATGTAAAATAATTACGTTTTATTGAATATGTAAAATAATTACGTTTTATTATATAGCCTATGTAAAATATAAGTTTAATTATAGGCCTATATGTAAAATAAGTATAAAACATATTTTTCCAAGGCAGGCAGCACTCGTGTCTGTAGTCGGAATATTCTTTTGCAGGAGGCTACATTAAACAGACTATCATCATGACTGGAGTGACGCGGTCTACATTTGCAGGTGAGAACGCTGCACCTGCACGGACAATGAACAGACCTAGCCTATAAGCCTATGCGTGCTTTTCAGGGCTAGAGCCATTTTGGCCACTTTTGTAAAGAAAATCATTTAGACGTGGCACACGAGTAGATCCTGCTATGCATATGTGACATGTGAGCGCGTTAAAGAAAGAGAGAGAGAGAGAGAGAGAGAGAGAGCTCTTCTCTCTGCTCCTCGGCCGCTGTTTGCCGCACAGTTGCAGTTTTTTAGTTGCACAGAAGAACTCCGGCGGCCGTGACCCTATGACCAATCCGCCCTTGCTTTGTAGGCCTACTCCCTATATTTTAAAATCAGTTAGGCCTAATTCTTACATCCACAAACTTTGTATTTTATTTTTTTAAGCACTATTCTGCCAAAAGTTTGTACTTTCAAGTACAAGGCCTTATACCAAAATTAGGAGAAATATTAACCGAATTCAATAAAAAGTTTCATACAATGACAACAATGCAAAATTAAACAAAAAATTTTATGCCGGACAGATCAAGGCCTTCAACCGCAAACCTGCCGCCTGTGCACAAATAATGGCCAAGGGTTGTTTATGTGAATATAGGCCTAATGCGAAGGGATTGAATAAAAAAATAATGTGTCTTTACACGTAAATGTAAGATTATATAATATTACGACAGCTGGTCTAGCCATCATGCGCTATTTATAGATTGAGGCAAACGGAACCAAATGAAAATTATGAAATACATAGAATAACTTTTCCTCTGTTCATAAACCTATCAATCACAGAGGAACAAGCGATTTACTGTTGCAGGCCACGTGTAGAGGTCGAGTAGGCTACGTCTTGTGCGAGTATGAACAGTTCTGTTCACGTTACATTTTTTCGTTTCTTACTTCTAAGTGCATAAATGATTATCATGAATGGCATTATATTTGCTCATGTACGATAGTTGGGCTGCAGCCTTGCTATCAAACTGTATCGGATAAAAAACATAGGCTATATTTTTCATACAAGTTACGTTCATGTACGTATTGAGACACGTATTAATTCTTTTTACCGATTTCCAAATACAAAACGTGTTTAACTTGATTCAGTTTCAATAGGCTATAATTGAAACATCACTGTATTCTTTTAAAACGGACCAAGTGGACTATAGGTCTAAATATTCTAGGGTGTGCTATTATTATGAACGCTTAAACCCTACAGCCTGGTGGCCTAAATAAACATTTACCTGGCTGTCCAGCGTGGCGCTGATTGTCTCCAAACTAGGTCTTTGTTTGTCCGTCTCTGTAGAAGAGAGATGATGTGTCGTACTTTCCTGTTGCTTACAGCGCGAACGAGCGTCTCCTCCTCGCTGCTCGGCTCGCTGCACCTGTTCACATTGCTGCCGCCACGTCCAGTCGGGGGCGTGTACATTCACAGCGACTGCTCTGCTTCTACCACTCGCAGGCCATGCCCACTGCTCGCTCGTGGTCGCACTAGACGCTCGTTTGAAACGCTCCACAGTGAACACCGCGCCGCGCCGCCAGTGTGAGACGCTTCGCAACGCTGAAAACGCTACTCTTCGCGCGTCTACATAGACTTTACATGGGACGCGTACGCCCGTTCGCGTTATATGTGAACGTACCATAACAGTTCAGAGATGGGCCGGACAACTGTGTGAGGAAGATGTCTTTGTCTCCAGTTGTCATTCACAATGCTTGACTGTGCCCAAGGGCGTGCTGGCTAATCGGGAGAGTCGGGACGTTTCCCGGTGGGCCGCGTGACTTTTGGGCCGGTGGCCTCCGTGGTTGAAGAGAGAGAAAGAGACACACAGTCAGACAGACAGAGAGAGAGAGAGAGAGAGAGAGAGCGAGAGGCCCGGCCCATACAGCTGCAGCAGGCAAATGTGAGCACAGTGATGTGAGGGTGTAGCCAGCTGCTGCCGCGTCTATGATGATGTGATTCACAGCACACAGCGCGTAATCAAAGACTCTTGACACATTTTGGAGACCCAAAACACGTTCCACATCCCATTAGCTTTCTGCCAAACTTTATTTCAAGTAAATCCGTTGTATATTCTCGGAGTTACGAGTAAAAACGGCTGATGAACAAACACTTCAGCAGAATTATACACGCGAATCACCGCGGCGGAGCGGAGCGCATTTACACACAGAACTTGACAAAAGATTCAGACACAAGTTTGTCTTTATGGGTCAGAACAGTGGCCAGAACGCGCTTTATGTGTTTGTGTGAGCGCGTGCTTGTGTGTGTGTAAGAGCGCGCACTGCCGTGGAGCAGTGGAGAGGTCAGGAGGAGGAAAGCTCAGAGCTGTATCCGTACTGTATTGACCATGTGTGACTAAAACTAAGCAGTTTACTACAGGAGAAGAGAATGTATGAGAGGTGGAGGAGTAGATATTGGTTAAAAAAAAATAAATGAAGAGAGAGGTTTCCTGGGCGGGACTCGAACGTGGGTGCTGCAAAGGCAAAAGTTGACATGTGAAGCTCTTAACAACTCAACTACCTGTCAAGTCACGTGAATCATTGAACAAATGGGCCAATCTAACGTCTAATTTTCCCGGGCTGAAAAATGATCCCAGCACGCCACTGACTGTGCCCCTGTGTCCCACAACACTTTGACTGAGTGATTGTCCATTAAACAGTTCACAGTGCATCTGTTTCCTACCAGGTTTACTAGCTGTGACTTGGCTTGAGGGGGTAGGTAATGTACTTCACTTACTGCTGAGAGGGCACTGGTTGTGGTTTCGGGGCGGGCTGGTGTTGGGCTCTGCTGCTCACTTGGGGACACTTGGCTTTGGACTACTGCTGGTCCCGTCTCAGTAGTCCCTCCCCGTTTCCGACTGTCTCTGAGCTCTGCATCCACGAGAGAAGTGACCTTCACGTCCACATTTGAAGCAGTGTGAACAATTCTCTCCTTTTCCCTCTTCTCTGCACTTCTTACAGCCTTTTTCCCTCTGCCTTGGCCTCATGTCACCTGGTCTTACTTCCATTGCTGTCATAAACATTTGCTTCATTTCTTTACGCAACTCTTCAATAATTTCTTGCGTTTTTGTATTTTCACTTTTAGTCTCTTTACCTTTAACCGCTTTAACAGCTACTGCAGTCTGGGATTCACTTTTCTTGGCGGGGCTCTGAGTGGGTGTCGAATCTGCCTGACATTCACTTTGGAGCTCTTGCACTTTGGGAATCTTAGCTGCACTGGTTCTTTTTCGCTTTTCCAGCCTTTCGTTCTCAAGCTTGGACACTTCGTTTACTCTTTCAATCAGTTCTTCATCTGTTGTGCCCAAATCACTGAGTAGAGGCAGCAACTGGTACTTAATAGAGTCACTGAGCAGCCCTGTTTCAATGGAGCGTAGGAACTTGCGCTGAATTGTGGCTCGGCTGTACAGTTCATCAGTTACCTCGTTTGCTGCTTTCCACAGTAGTTTCTCTTTCAGTTCAATGGCACGAAAAACAAAGTTTACTGCTGTTTCTCTGGGCTCTTGGGAGATATTGAGGAGCTGGTGATACAGTTCAGTGGAGCTGTCTACCTTGTAGTGGCCCTTTAATATAGTGAGCAGCTTACTAAGGGTCAGTCCTCGTTTTATCTCTAGCATGTCTCTCAAGGGCAGGCCTGGACTAATGGCCCTAATCACTGCCTCAACAACTTCAGTCTCTGAGTGCCCTTTCTCTATCCCCATCTCAATCTGACGGACTAGGCTGAGGTAGGATAGTTTTTCTCTCTGTCCATGTTCTCCTATCTGCCCACAGATTTTAAACTCTCTTCTCAGCGTTACCTCTTGCAGAGTGTGTGTTGGCTCTGGCCGAGTTCTGGGTGGAGAAGGTGAGATCTTGGGTGGACTAACATGTGCTGGTGCTTGCTCTGCTTCTTTCTTTGGAGACAAGTCTACTGGTTGCTTTTCATCTGGCTGACTTGGTGTACCTTGAATCAGTCTTTCAATGTATATGCTCAAGTCTGTGTAAAACTGTTCAACTTCATCCTCTTTTTGTTTTGTCTCAATCTCATCAAACATGTCTTCTGCCATCCTTATGAGTGCCCGCTTGGTCTGTTTGGGAGGCTCTCCGCTGTCCAGGCCGGAACATTTCAGTCGCCCGCACACGTCCACGAGAAGCTCTCTCTCCAGCTGCCACAAGGCTGCACTCACTTGATCACGCAGAAACTGTATCTTTTCCATTGTTGCTTGAAGATGAAGGTTCGTCTCTTGAGAAGGAGGCTGGGTGGTGATGGTGGTGACTCACTAGCGCCCCCTCCTGGCTGGCTCGCCAAAATATGTAGCACATCTCAGAATGAAGGGCCAAGTCATTCTTTGGTGCAACATATTTAAATTGTTTTATTTCACAATCTGCAAAAGATAAATCAAAAACTCAGTACAGGAGATCGCTTGTTGCTTGCTTAGTTCAGTGCTGTACTACTGACTTCTTCTTCTGCTTGATATACATTTGTACAACCAAGTACAATAAACAAATGTACTATCAACAGTACCCGAAAATATTACAAAACAATATCACGAAAACATATGTTAGCTGTTGAACAGGTTTACCTTTTACACAGAACTCTATATGAATTGCTTTTAATCACTGCTTTTACCACGTTTTTAAATCACTGTCTCACTTATGAAATACACTTTAATGAACTGTTTTTATATCGTCTTTACCATATACTAACTTATAATCACTTGTCTTATATATACAAGGTTAACCAAAATACACTGTGTACAAAATACAACTTCTATTGTCTCACTGACTCACGTTAACCACAAGTGTACATGTCTCCTTTAACGTAAACTTGACTCACGACTTGTGTAGTCCATGTAATTACCACTGAAACTTCGTTTTACATGTCTTTCTTATTACAAATGCTTTTATGTTTCTCTTGTGTACTGCAAAACACATAAAATAAATCCTCACGACCTGTTACCAACTCAAACTATTCTCTGATAAGACACCACGGACGCCACGGACTTGCGGCCGCCATTTTAAATGCAAAACGTGGTGTCTAACTCGTGAACAACAAACAAACTTCGTCAAAAACGTTGATAGCTTAACAAAAGTTACTCTCAAAGGCACAATATACATTTTCCTACTGTCTAATGTCATCTGTGTGTTGTTTATTGAACCAGCTTACCTGCAAAAGATAAATCAAAAACTCAGTACAGGAGATCGCTTGTTGCTTGCTTAGTTCAGTGCTGTACTACTGACTTCTTCTGCCCGGGCATCAGCTACAGCAAAAGCAACACGCACCCTCTGCTGGTGATATCAAGTATTGCACTTTAAAACACACAATCCGCAAAATTAAGTAGATAGACTCGAACAGCAAATGTATATTATAGTTTTTAACCATAGCAAAATAAAATTATGGGGTGCAACCATTTTAGAGTCTCATAAAATCACTTTGTGCCACATTTGCATATGGAAATTATATTTGCATGAGCATCAATACTGAGATTTTAAAGAGTCAATATCCACTTATCAGAACTTCAATATTGATACTCCATCACTAGTTAAAGTATCAACAAACTTAAGACGCTTCAGACATAAATGTACTCAGACATAAGTTTCAGACATAAATGTACTTTAAAGTGTTTATTCAAATATGTACTTTTAATTCTTATAGAATAGTACAAATTATGGTTCAGAATCACTTTTTCAGTGTATGACTCACTATATAGCAATATATTGTCTACTTATATATTGCCATATATGTTAAAATATATGAGAAATGTTATCATATATTGAAATATATTTTCTAATGTATTGCAATATAAATTCTAGTATATTGCAATATATTTTTGTTTCGTAAGGGCTGGAACACCAGGTGCTACAGTGGGACGACAAGAGTGGATTGTCATTGTGTCCTTGGGCAAGACACTTAACCTGCATTGCCTCAGTGTCTGTCTGTTACTGTTGAGTGCCTGGAAAGGTAGAAAAGTGATAAATAAATAGACCATTTACCATTTTTTAACATTTTAAATCATAACTATTGCATTTTTGTTATGTGGATTATAGAGGGATTTTTGGTCGATGTCACTTTCCACCCTACTGCTAATGCTTTATGCAGAAAGAGCTGCTATTCAGGTATGAACTGGTCTGACAGACGCCTGTCTCCAGAAGCTTGAGACGTTTTTTCCGCTGTTTTTTTTACTCACCTGAATGTAACTTTTATGGGTCATAAGATTGAATTTCATTCACAAATGTTGACTTAGCAGCAGAACTTTTGTTTTCTCACAGATAAACTCTTGTAGTTAGCTGACAACTGAGCTTTTTCGACTTGTTTTTACTGTTTGTGTCAATGAGTGGCGGTTATTTCTGCAGGTCGGGGTGCGCGCATCACCCATGTTGATAAACAAAAATCCCTCTATAGCTTGTTTGGTTGTAAACATCACACAAGAACAGGACAGGAAAATGAAAATATAAGTCAATTTATAAAAACAAACAAATACCAGTCATTTTCCTTAGAAAGCCCATTTTGGGTCAGAAGTTCCTTATTCTGTGAAAATTACCTCACCACATATCATTTATTTACCTTAACTTTTACCTTCTACAAACAATAACATCTCTGATCATTTTGTCATAGCATTTTTTTCCCGCTGTTGCTAACTGCAACATAAGTCAGACCAGGAATCTGCAACATTTGTCTCGAGAGCCACATGTGGCTCTTTAAAGACATCAGTGCGGCTCTTTAGATTTGATTGAGAAGGTAGGAAGGAACTAGTCTGAGGACCTAAACAAAAGTTTAAGAATTTATTAACCACTCTATACTATTTACAGTATGTGTGTATTGTGTTTCACCTTTCTCTTCCTGCACAGGGGCAATACATAATGAAAAGAAGTGATAAGAGAAACAAACTGATTTGTCTCACCATCAAAGATACTTTTGTTAAATTACACATTTTTTTGTTTTGTTTGTTTGTTTAACTTAACAGACTAAACATTTTTGTTTTGGACTAAATACAGCTGCGGCTCTTTCTGACTGATTTGGGCTCTTTTGCTGTAACTATTCACAGAAAAACACGCAGAACTATAATGTTACATCTTAGGGGAATGTAAGTTTGAACAGGTGTTTTGAGCAGTGACTTGATGACATGCTCTGGATAAAAGATACAAATACAAACTGTACTGATGATGTGAGTTTCTTAAGAGGTGATGTACTGTAAATTGGTGAAAACAACACAAAACAACCATTTTGAAACTAGACAGCTTCAAGAAAATAATGTTTATAAGTTGAAATGAAAGTAAATTTGGCTCATGACTCATCATGAAATGTCCAGATACAAATATGTTTCTGTGTGCAAGTGCTGGAATTCAAACATTGTGACTTTACTGGTGGAACTGGACGGTGATAAAGAGTTTCGATACAAAGCCAAAGCAACTACAGTAAAGACATCAAAGTTTGTTTGCTCTCAGCATATAGACCTTTTCCAAAAGATGGTTTATTAATTTTGTTCATACACCAGACTAAAAAAGGTCTCATATGTCATACATATTTTTGGAAAGATCTATTTTTGCCTATATTTAACATATCAGAATTTTTCCTTTCCGAGAAGCAGGGTCTATGAACAGTGGATGGTTGTTTTTGGACAATCTGCCTCTGTATTTCGGAATAATGTTTTAAATTTTCCTGTTGGTATTACTGACCAATTGCTTCTTTCTTTGTTTCTTTGTTTCTCATGTGAAGTCCTCTGGATAACTGCTGTTGTAATTTTGGACAGTACGAATAAAATAAATTGAACCTGGACAGACAAGATAATATGATTAATGATGACATTTATTATTACAGGTTTGGTGAGAAAACAATGAGCATGCGATAAATAACGAGCTGTCTGAGCAGGAGATTAGACACTGATGGTGTTGAAGCGGGAGAAGGTGGAAGTTTACAGTAGGTGGAGGAGGATTGCGATGCAGCAAAACTATGCTTGCGAAAGTTGATGCCCCTGATGGGTTGAGAGGGAGGAGGAGGAGATAAGAAGGCTGATTGGACGAGCTGTGCAGGGGTTGCATGCGACTTAGTGGACACACTGAGGTACTGCAGTCCTCATAAGACATTGTTCTTGAAGTGTGTGTCACCAGATCCCCACATGTATTGCAGGATGTTTATGTTTAATACTAATAATGATCATTTTTATAAATACTAATAATGATCATTGAATTAGATGTAACACAAGCACTCATTAAGTAGATAAACAGTAGATAAGACTTCATTTTCTGTGATTTGGAGAAAAAATAAATAAATCTTGCCATCATCTGGTGGGTGTGTGTGGTACTACATGACTTATAAGTCACCAAAAAACTCCAAAAGCATGGTTTTGGTGACATCATTTCCTTCAGAAAAGTGAGGTCCCATATGGGACCGTTGTGCTTGAGGTCCTCATTTAACCGGTCTTACAAGTGTGTGTGATCTACTGTCGGCACAGTGAGTGAAGTGTGATACACACCTCGAGGTATCATCTACCCATCACTAGATCACTGCTCTCTCATCTGGCTCATCTCTACCCAGCTATGTATTCTAACATATTCTAATGAAGCCAATGTATTTTGGTGGGGTGGTGTCAGGGTGCTTGTTATTTGGGTGTGACTGTCCATGTGCAGGGGCGTCGGATGGGGGGGTAATGGTGCTAGTTTCCCCGGGGTCCAGGGCAGAAAAGGCCACAGAACAGGTCATTTTTGCTTTGAGATAACATTGTTCCTCTAAATGCAATAGTTTGTGATTCCAGAACTTCCATCACTATAAAACGCAGCAAATAACCAAGAAAATTGCTGAATAACAAGGAATATTAATTGGTTAATTATTAACAAATCTAACAACTACAGTTTATAATATTACAAGCAAGAATTAGCATATTTCAGCAAACAAAAAGTCAAATTATGACACAAAATGATCAGTTCAATAAATGTGTATATTTAAAAGTTTTGTGTCAATATTGTCTTCTTCTCAATCCAGCAACATTATCATATGTTCAGAATATCTCAAGTATATTTTTGGCAAAATTTAGACAAGTTTATCGTTTAAAACAAGTGAGATAAAATGTAAGAGTGAGCTTAAAACACATTTTATTTGATTCTTATTGTGTGTGAATGCAGTGATTCAAACCTGAATGCTGCCAAAAATGCATAAATGTGTTGTGTTGTAGTCGGTTATGAAGCCTGTAAAACCCCAATAGCTACACTTATTATGTGTGATTGTAGAAATATTGGAAATAAAATCCAAATGAATAAAAAATAATAAAAGCAGACTAATTAAAGATTATGTATCAGGGCCCTTAACAAAGTTTGCCATTGGCCCCAGAATTTGGTGCTGCGCCCCTGTCCTGTGGATGTGGGTCTGACTGTGTTGGGTGGGACTGGTTTTAATGCACTGTAACAAAAAGTGCTTTATAAAGAAAGTTTGATTTAATTACAATCAGGGTTACAGGGACAATCGACTTGACACTGACTAAAAAAACTGTTGAAAACTTTTAATGTAGGGCAAAATATATTTATAGCAACTTTTCAGTTTATAAAGTTTCAGAAATTAATTTTAAATACATTGACTATCACCATTAGCCTCCCATAAACCATTTAAACTCTTCTTAGTCACGGTTTTATTTCTGAAAGACCGACTTCCAGAAGCAGAAAAAGCCGTTTGTGTCCTCTTCTGACGGTTGTTATTGCACAATGATCTTATAGGACAACAAAACCTCTTTTTCCACATATAATGCCACTCGTTTCAACCCAACATTCACTTTGACACATTCAAATAAAGACAATGGCTGGTGTTTATTCATAAGTGATCATTTGTGTATTTATCCCTTTTATAGTGTTTTTTTTTTTTTTACAAATCAACACTGGCAACTTTCTTCAACTCGAGTCGTCCGAACGCTTCACAACGTTAGAAGAGAGAAGCCACTGTAAACAATAACAAAGCCTGAGGACAAACCCATTTATTTTATCATTTAAAGGTGCACTCTGTAGCTTTTCTACGCATCTCCATGAAATGTCGTTGCTTTGTCTCTAATGGTTCACTTTTAATCTAAAAAAAAAGGTTGTAAGTGACTAAAATGTCTTCAAATCAGAGTATTTCTCTTAATTCTTTGGATGTCTTCACCGGTTCAGTGTTTTTACTTGATGAATCTAAATTATTTGACTTTTTCAATACATTTTTCTGTCATTGGAGGAGGATATTTTATTTACCTTTTTAGCTTTTTGTGCTCATATTCAGTAATACAACTTAGGACTGGCGACAAAAATGTATATTTAGATATACAATCGACATCTTTGAAATTACATTTTTAAGTCTATATGGCTGCTGATTAGAAAGTAGACATTTACATTTAATTAATTTTGCTGCTGCCTTTTGAGGTTTAAAACTAAATAAAATACAAACGTCAATGTGTAACACTGACTATTCAACAAAGAGAAAATCAAATTCATCTTTTAATTTTTCTATGTAACTTTGACGATATTGTTTTATCAGTTCTATCAGCTACATTTACACAGTTACCTCAATATGTATGATATGGCCAAATTGATTTCTTGTCTGGAAAATATCACAATATACGAAATATATTGACAAAATATATCGCCCAGTTGTGATGCACAGGTTGACCCATAACCCGTAGTCAACCTAGAGGTCCAGCGGGTTTGGGAGGGTCGGGTCTAAGCCCATGTTCAAACTCTCCTTTGCTTCAGCTTCAATTTCAGCGATGAGGCAGAAAGAGATTTGAGCTGAGAGAAATGAGAAATTTTTCAAGTTTGTGCAAGTTGCGTTTGGTTTGTACCCACACTTTCAGTAACAATTCCACGCAAAGTTTTATAAATGAGACCTCAGAGCGTGTTGACGCTTGCCTGGAAAATCCAGACGATATAAAATATATCGTCTGGTCACCGTGTCCCTCTTTCGGATTTCTTAAGCCGTGATTGCCAGATTAATTAGCCAATCAGAGACACGCATCTTCTGCTGTCTAAAAACCATCATGGCTTCTCCCGACGAAAAAAAAATACATGGAAAAAATATCATGTTGAACTGAAAAACATTGTGGATTTCTGCTGAATCAATGACCGAAGCAAAAAACGGTTTTAATGTGAGGTGAGTGAAGTTAGATTTTGGTCTAAATGACAGACGACCAATCAGCTCCTTTGTTTCATCTGCGTCATGCAAATAAGATAATCTGATTGCCCTGTACAATGTGGATTTGTTCTGAAACGCAGGCGGAGGGCGTGGTGACCAGACCTACTTTTCGCAGTTTGCTGAAGTGTGGGTTCTGGATTCCAGGCAATGTTGACGCATCATCCAAGCTGCCTAATATTTTCTAAAAGAGCTTCTGTGCTGTTGCCTGTGAGCGCTGTGATTTTAACACGGTCCACAAAGCACGCCGTATAAGACTGCGCACCGCAGACACGTACCCCGCAGCAGCTCGCAAAACAACAGCTCAACAACATGTAGTTTTAATGTTCAAGTTTGGATCTGGGCCTGAATTTTAAGCACATTTTTTCGGGTCTGGTTGAATTTTAAATTGGGTCGGGTAAGGTGTTTCACAAAAAAAAGCTGATCCATGCATCACTATCACCCGGCCCTTTAATAATGCTTTCCAGGCAAAGCTGTAACCATAGAGACAAAGCTACAGAGTGCACCTGAACTTGACAAATCAAAGCAAATCTTCATATATATTTATAAGTTTACACGTGTACGTCCCAGTCGTGTGTTGTTCATCTATTAAGAAAATATTTGTGAAAGATTAAATGACAATATACAATTATTGATACAATAGAGAGCTACTATAGGATAAGATGATTAAAAAACAGGTCTGATTGATTCTCCCTTTCCGCGGCGCGCTCCGTCCTTGGTTTTAAAGGCAAAGAGGTAAAGTGTTTAAGAAAAAAAGGCAGCTGGAATCATCAGGCGATCGCTTTAGCTTCAGGTAAGAACGCCTCCCAGTATTTGATCAGCTGCAGAGAAACAGAAGAAAGGGAAAGTTAGAAGGGCAAATAATTCAGTTCATTACTTAATACTAAAGTCACGATACCCAGCTGTTTTAAAGGAGAAATAATGTGTTTTTCTATGTGTTTGGTAAAAAACTGACATTCAGTAATTACATTTTGTTTGTTGTAAAACACATAACTCATCTAAAACAGCTTAGAAATATAGCAGGTTCCAGAGGCGTTGCATGTCATGATTTGGACTTGAGTCAGGCTGGAGTCACTTTTGATGACTTAAGACTTTGGACTTGGTCTTGGACATTCAGAAACATTGCGCCTTCATTCTCTCACTCTCTCTCTCTCTGTCTCTACCCCCCTCCCCCCGACATCTGGCCTCTATGGGAATACCCCCTTTTGATTATTTATTTAACTGCCTCATGTCTTTTTGATTATAGTAAAATTACATCACATATTAAAAATATTACATCTAGAACTCACCAAAATGCAGGAAATTGCATAGAATTTTAAAAAAGACCCCCCTGAATTACATGAAAAACCTAGGCTTATGGCATTAAGGTGTGTTTGTAAATATCATTTACAAAAATTTATTTTTGGAAGGTCAAGTAGAGGTTAGAACCCACTACAATTTATAAGGTTAAGGTTAAGGTATACTTTATTGTCCCCGTAGGGAAATTTGTCCTCTGCATTTGACCCATCCTTCAATGCCTCTGGAGCATCTCCTCAGGAGCAGTGATCGCTGCAGTGCAGCGCTCGGGACCCATCTCCAGGTGTTGTTGCTAGGCTTGGTCAGGAGGACTACACTAGCTGGAGGATATTACCCTAACATGCATGTTATTGGTTGGTGGGGGAAACCGGAGTGCCCGGAGAAAACCCACCCAGACTTATATCTATCAGGGACGCTATTTCAAATCTCCTAAGGGCGCCAAAAGGCTAGAGCCGGCACTTATTTAACAAGACAATGTACAGGACATATTGCCAAAAGGCAAAGATGTTTGTACCAGAATATAGCTAGAAAGCTAATTTCCATCTGCACTAAAAAGCTGAAACTAAAGCTGATGACTTGAACATAAAGATGCACTGCACTGGCCAAAATTAAAATTGAATGAATGCATATTTTTGTCATTTAGATGCCTTTGTTACACTCAATAATTAATGAAAATTTGTGTTTTGAGCGGCTTGCATGGCCACAAAATAGTCTATTATTTGGCTTGGAAAAAGGCACGATTACGTCTGTTTCTGTAGAAAAGTGGTTCCTTTAGCTGATTTTTTTTTTTTCATATTATAGCATAGCATGTATTTATCTCCCTTCAGAATGTTCCAAAGCCACCTGTAACTTTCTAATTCTACTGAATTGTGTAGATGACTTTTCACCTCCAGAAAGTTGCACCTTTAAATTGGACTTGTGGGGCTCTGACTTGAGGTGAAAGACTTGAGACTTACTCAAGACCTGTAAAACAGTGACTTGGTCATCAACCTCTGGCAGGTTCATGACTTTCCTGTTCAAAACTGCAAGACTTCGCAGCAAAGGTGGGCCAAGTCACTGTTGAGGCCATAGACTTGTGCAAGTCTCAAGTCCAACGCTGCTAAAAACTGGTTTATAACTGACATGACTAACAAAAAATCAGGCAAACAGTGGTAGAAAAGCTGATAAACGTTTATCACAGACTTTGAGATCACACACAGTTGCAGTAATTACCCTTTTCTTCCTAAAAATAAGATGCTCTTGAGTCTTTTTGATGAACTTTCTCTCAATTTTGTCCAAATCACCTTTATATCAGCAGCATATGAACTTCGTGTCCAAAATATTTAACATAAGCTGTCCACAAATAAATAAATTGTCCCTCGGTATTGTAAAAAGTCTTAAAGTCACTCACTTGTTGTTGTGACCGAAGCATAGATTCCAGATATTTCATAATTTGTTTCTTAAAGTTCTTAGTTCTCTCTTTCTGCAGAACAAAAACACATAAACATGTAATTAAACAGAGAAACACCAGTTTAAAGTGTAAATGTGTCTTATAAATGTTTTTACCTCAAAGTGCAGGACTTCTTTACGCACAGTGGCCGATACTCTCTCGAAGTCTCTCTCGTACTGTGTGACTTTTGCCTCCCACTGAAAGAAAATACAGTTCAGATAAGTCATAAGTTTGTGATTTATCTTTAGTATGGCTAAATATCTTGTGCCATATATTTTAACCAGAATAAAAACAACAACAGCCTTGTCTTTTCAAATAACTATATAAAAGGAAAGTCTGGACATTCCTGATATAAATCCTTATTTTACACACTTTGCTAACTGGAAACTGATACAGATTAAAAAACAACACTGTCGTTACCTCTGCGATTTCTTCTTTGGCGAGCTGAAGTTTGTCGGGTTTATTTGCCCACAGAAGTTTGGCCTCAGCTTCTCTTTTCTTCTGCAGCATCGACTGAGCGTCCTGCCAGCGCTGCCAGGCCTTCATCCTGTGATCGAACGAACCCTGGACACACAGACAGGCTTTAGATCATAACACTGATACAACACACTGAGTCTACAAAGGAAAAGCATCTATACGTCTTGAATCCAGAGGAAAGTCTAACCACTACAAGAAATTTTAACGAATTAGCAAAAAATAGATGCATTTTCCCATAATCTGGTGTATTTTATAACATTAAGCAAATCTATTTTCATGTATCTTCAACATATGAATGCATTCAAAGATTCTCCTAAAACTGAAATGGGTCCCCAGCCTCTACTGCCCTCTTTCTTCCACTACTGCTCTCTCTACATTGCAAGCTGAACACAAACAAAAGTCAGCTAGGGTTTACTAAACAGAAATACTCAGGTCTGAAACTTTTGTCTGGAGAAATAGCCTCACGCTCTTTGTAGCTTCTAAAAGAATTACCAGAATTGAAGAAAAAATGTGCAGTACATCACCACAGTAGTATTTGTGATTAAATCTGTAGACATACTAGTTCATCTACTCTTAGTGTGTATAACTGTGTGAGTATTGACAGAAAATGAAGACTGACTAAGAGCTTGATTGTGTTTTCCAATCTGTATCCAGGGTCTTTGATTTTGCTTTAGGTTCTTTAAATAATCAGACGTATGTATCAGATGTTCTCACTCACTCTTTGACCTCAGCACAGCAGTATATTGGCTGCCTCCCCTCCCCTCACTCCGTTCCCTTAACATTTGCCTATATTGTCTATAGTACGGCCAGAGCCACATCTAACTTTTTGGGGACCCATAGCAAAAATCAGCTTCGGGGCCCTCTAATCTTTTCTACCAACCTTAATCAGTTAAGTCTACATAGCATTTAAATAGACTTATTCATTAAAATTTATAAATACACACAAAGCGACAGACAAAAACAGGCATAATCTTTTTCACAATAAAGAGATAATGTAAGATCCTGCCTCAGAAATGTTTGGATAAAACACATTAATTTTTTTCTAAATCTGGAGTGGGCCATTTTAACCAACAAATATTTTATAAACGTCAATTTATGTGTAATTTTATGATTTATATATGATTGCACTTCTCCTCAAGTTTGACTTGGTGTGAGTGTTTGTCAGTGGGACCTCAGCCTCTGCTCTTCCTGTGAGCTCTGCCTCTGTTTCCTTTCCATGTGCGCCGACTCTGCACAGCTGAGGCTATTTGTCCCTTTTTCAGGACAAATAGCCTCATAAAACAGTAGCCTCACGTTTTATGTGGCTACTGAAAGAATTCGAGAAAAATGTGCAGAAATCCGACATATTTCGCTGAAGTAATTTCCACAATTAAATCTACAGCTGTGTTAGTTCATCAGTTTTTTGTGTTTGTAGTTCAGGTAATACTGGTCCTATTGGCACAAAATAAAGATTGACCGTGAGCTTGTAAGATATAGAACATGTATTTGTGTCCAAACTGTTCCCACAGTCTTTGATGTTGTGCTCTGTGTTGAGAATGATTAGATGCATGTTTCTACTTCTGTCAGTCTGAGCGCAGCAGGGGAAGCGACAGGGAGAAAAATGTAATACATTTGTATTACAATATTACTGTCTCAAAATGTAACTGAGTTACACTATTGAGAGTGACTTTGAGCTAATCATACGTTTGTTAAAACATAAAAAGATTTCGGGTAGACTAGCATCTTAATACAACACTAATCCTGTCACACTTACACTTAATTACTGATTAATTTATGTGATGTCACAACACAATTTCCTCATAAATCTGGTCCTGAAGTGTTGCTTTCAATAGAAAATAAAAGCAATTAATTTATGTGCAAGTAACGTGAGTTACTCAGAGTGTAACTAGTAACACATTTACTGTATATTAGCAATGAGTTAAACTACTTACGTACTGAAAAGGGGAACATATTACGGTAGCTTGTTACTTTTGTAATGAGTTACTCCCAACACTGCCAACAGGCATGATGACTGATAAACTAGAAAACTATCAGCTCTCAGAAGGCGAGTCTGTCCTAGTTTGCAATTAGGAAGGTCTGGCTCTGACAAAAGTTAGAGCTCATGTCTTCATGGTAAGTTAGTGCTTTAAAGACTGTTTACTTCTGGAACCAAGTGTTGTTGAAAACTGCCGAGCTCCATAACACACACAGTAGTTTATCGTGGGTGACAGAGGTTGTAATCCTCACCCTGACGGCTCCCAGCAGTCTGATGAAGTCTGCGATGTGTTCTGCCAGCCCAAAGGCGTCGTTGCGGCCTGTTCCTGGTGAAGCTGCTCCATCTTGTCTTCCACCTCCGAAAGCTGGGACAGAGCTCGAGACAGAGCCGTGTTGTCCTCCGCGCTGCCCAGCATCGCCGAGCTCTTCGCAAAGCTCGCCGTGTTTGAGGAGAGTTCTGGAGAAAAACACAGACCCAGCACGTACAAGAGTTAGAATAAAGAGTTAGTAAAGTCCTCATGAGTGAACTAATATGGACCAATAATATTCAAGATGTTAATAAAAGATTCAGGAAGAAAACACAAGAGAAAAACATGAAGGAATGCGATCAGATCATACTGAACTTGATTATATTAAAGATTTGACTAAACTTATCCGGTTGCTGCCCACTTTAATCAGTTCAAGCATAATGTGTCTGTCCAGATTTTGTTCAGAGGTGAGAGTATTGGATTCTCACGCTTCAAACTCTGAATCCAAAAGGCCTAAGCGATGAACTGTTGTTAAATGTAATGTTGTGATGTCTAAAAAATAATATAAAAATGATAAGTATAAAAGTTAGATTGTTTGAGCTTTGTCACTGACAGATGTAAAATGAATGATTTGAAAATATTGAAGGTAAAAGAGTCAATACATTTTTTAACGTTGTAAATACCAAATGCTGTTGCTCAAGTGCTACTAA
Organism: Mugilogobius chulae; assembly: GCA_038363315.1. Taxonomy (NCBI): domain Eukaryota; kingdom Metazoa; phylum Chordata; class Actinopteri; order Gobiiformes; family Gobiidae; genus Mugilogobius; species Mugilogobius chulae. The sequence goes on along the minus strand of CM076411.1, from coordinate 28,489,152 downwards.
TACCATTATCTGTTTAACATTTATTATTCTGAGGTTTCTATCTTATTTGGGTTCACTAAACATAGTTAAATTTATGTTTTTGTGGGTATTAGGTGGTTGGTTGTTGCTGAAATGGGGCGGTCCCTCTCCTACTTAAAGGGGGCAGTAAAGAGGCCGTCCTTATACCTGAAGACCAGAGGGCACATTGTTTTCAATAAAACACAGACGAGTGAGAAAGTGTGCCGGAGTTTTTGTTAGGAACACAAAAAGTGTTGTTCTCCTACGCACCTGTCGCCCAGCCAGGTGTGCAGTGTTGAGGAAAAGTATTGAAAAAGTAATTGGTTATTCATTACTTATTACTTTTTAAAATGTAATAAGATACACAGCATAGTTACTACCCCAAATAAGCAATTTAGTTACATTACTTTGTGTATATCATTGCAAACATCGTTACAAAATAGGTATTTATGTTTTATTATTGATATTTGAACAAAGGCAAACAACTAATGAGTTGCATAAATATCAGCATGCAAAATGCAAAATCAGCAATAGAAATGATTCTGGGCCCTGTTCCAGCTGCTGATCTGTGTCTCTGAGCCGTTTTATCTCACACAATAAGTCACTTTTGTAGATTTTCTTTGCTTAAAAGTAACTAAGAGTATTTTGTTAGCAACTGTAATTTAATTACAAGTATTCTCACAGTATCGATAACTAAATTACATTAGCTACAATCTAATTACAATAACTAAGTTACACCCAACACTGATATCAAATAAGTTGACTGAACACATTGCCCTAAGAACAAATTTGTTGTTTTACTGAGAAAAAAGATGAGCATTTTTCTGAAACAATTCCCACAAAAAATGTGTCACTTTGAAATAAAGTTGAGTTTGAGCACCTGAAAGTATAATGTGAAAACTGAGCTGTTTAAATTAGAAAAACAATCCAACTGAAAATTCCTTTGACTTTGTTGACCTCTAGTGGCCAAGACTCTCAGCACAACTTGACTTTACAGGTGAAAACACAAACAGTATTAAGATTCTTTGACATCAGAGTGAGTTTTCAGTGACCTTTTCTGTGGAGAACCAGAGACTCGACCAGAGCGTGAAGCTTCCTGAACTGTTGGTCTGCTGACTCCACTTCCTGCAGTTTGTCTTCAAACCACTGAGAAAGCAAAAAAACACACAGTCACTTCATGAACAAATGTAAAGGCTGTTGACTTTATAATCAACTGAAGTAAAGAACACATGTGTTCACTTAGAGCTGAAGGACCTGATCTTCAGGACATAAAACAAGAAATGGTCTTTAACTCTGTCCTTTCTAGCTCTCACTAAGACTTTGAGTCATGAATATTAAAGTGACACACTAACAGTGAAGAGGGAATGTATACATATAGAAAAAAGGCATTCTTATGTGAAAAATCATGTTCAGTCGAACACTGGACTCAGCAGGAGAGCGACTTTTACACAATGAAAATGACTCATGTTAAGTCACAATATATCAGGGGTTAAAGCAAAATAAAATGATTTGACTGAAAATATTTTACCAGCAAGATTTTAGTTGCATTTTAATCGTAATATTACAGTGACATCTATGTTTTAAGGACATAGGTCTGATCTTAGTGATAATACATTTACAGCTTAGCTATGATATTTGAAAATCAATGTAAAAAGGAGAAACTTGTGATGAGATATTTTGAGTTGAGATGAGAAATGTATATAGGCTAAACTCTTACATAAAAGGGGGTTAGGGATCCTCCCCCGGAAACTTTTGCTGAAAACAGAAGAAATTGTCTGCATTTTGGAGGATTTTAGAGGAATTTCTTCAGCTTTTTTTTACAGGAGCAGTTCTTGGCCGTGGTTTATGATATGATACTAGTATTACCTTGTCGGATTTGGACAAAGAATCCACTTTTTAATGTGAATAAATTGACAGAATGCCTGACAGGCCATGTTAGTTACAGTTGCCATTCATCACATAAACGTTTAAGAAAACATCACTAACAGAAAGGTTCCTATATTTGTTTAAATTGACTGAAATCCGTCACAGTGACTGAGAACTTTAAGCCCTGCAATATATTGACAGAAATTTGAGGGTTCGGGATAAAAGGGCCTCATATGGGCTTCCCACCAAACATATTAATATGAAAAGGTACTATTCTGGGCTTCTAAGACTGTGGGGCCAAGGACAAAAGATCCTTTAAAACTCAGAACAGTGTTTTCTGAGGCTCAGAAGGAAAGAATAGTATCTCACAGACACAACTCCAGCTGAGGAAGTGACGTTAGAAAAGGATTAAAAACTTTTGCATAAGATGTGTCCTTTAAAATGCATATTTGAGAGGAAATTTTAGAATTTCGTTGTAATATGATCAGATTTGAGCTGTAGAACAATAAATAGGTTATTATATTAATGGTGGGTAGCTGATTTTCACACTGCAAATATGAGGTTTAAGTTTAAATCTCTCATAAATCCTTCCACACATGTTTGACATCATGTATTCGTTTTGGCTGCAATTAAAACTGCTAAATGTTTTTTTTAAAACAACAAAGTGAACTGAAGAGGACCACCAAGCTCAGCCAATCAGAGAGCTGGATTCAGCTGCTGTGGAAACTAAATAGTTTTATTATTCTTTTCAGACAGAACCCAGTGGTCTCAGTTTTTCACAAAGTGCAGCACTTACCACAGACTTTGTAATGGAATACACGAAAATTACCAATTTACCACTAAAAAGTTAATTACCCTAACTTTAACAAAGTAAGTAAGTAAACTTTATTTATATAGCGCTTTTCATAGACACCAAGTCACAAGTGCTTCACATTAATTTGGGACATAAATACAGTTTAAAAAAGTACTCAAGTGTTAAATTCAGTGTAAATGGGAGACAGTGGAGCGGCACAAAGAGAAGCTGTTGTTGTGTCTTTAGGCAAGACACTTCACCAACTTTCTCTAGTATGAATCTGTTGTGTGTTCTGAGGGCTTCTATCAGTCTGTCCCAGGGCAGCTGTGACCACAATAGTAGTTTATCACCATCGAGTGTGAAGTGAATGAATAAGACAAAATGCAAAGCGTCTTTGGGTGTCTCAAAAAGCACTTTATACACAGCATAAGCACACTGCATCCTTGTTTTTCCTTATTTAAAGGCTGATGTTGATCCAGAACGTCTCAAAACATTTAAAACTGTATTCACACAAAAGTGTTGATTGTCACTTGTAAAATAAATAACACTTACACAGCCTATACGACCAATTATGTTTTGAGAAGGAAAAAAAAGCGACTTCATTACATTCCCTGCATCGGTTGAGGCGTAATATCAAAGTATCAAAGCTGGATCATTGCGTCCCCTAGTTGCAGCTCATGTTAATAATAATGTGGTTTTAGAAAAGTGAAACATTCATCTTCAGGGCTTTGTATCAGTGCCATTACTTACAGATTCATGTTCATTGTGACAGTTTGTGTGGGCTGTAAAACAAACATCTGCCTTAAAACTCACCACGTCGGACTCGTTCATCTTGATGGTCATTTGCCACGGCGTCGGTGGCTCTGTTGATCATTTTGAGGAAGCCGGCTCCGCTCAGAGCTTTGTGTGTTCACGGCTCTCGGCAGCTGAGGAGGAAAACAAAAGCACATGTTAAACCTTTTCAGAGCAGAGGAGTACACAAATACGACTTACAGCAGTTCAACATATACTAATTATTCATAAACTGCACTGTGTACTTTTCCTTGTGGATGGGGAAATATGGCATACAGTGGAAATAATTACTATCCAAAAATAAGTAAAACATACTTAAAACATGTCCAGATCTACTTGAAAAAATGAAAATAATCTGCCATGGAACAAGCACATTTTGCCTTGTAACAATCTTAAAATAAGACTTTTCGAAAAACATTTTCAGCAATTATCGACTAGTTTGTACGACTCAAAACAAGTGTAGTATGTGTGAGTATAATCTTAAATCTTATATTTTTGTATTTTGTAAGTTTTAGTCCTGATAGTTCAGGTTTTAGTGTCTTAAAACAAGTATTTTTCATCTTATTGAATCTACCTGAGCTAAATAAGTCGAACTAGTTATACTGAAATAAGAGAAGTTAACTAGATAAAGAGATGCGTTTTTGCAGTTTTTGCAGTGAAATACTGCTTTGCCTGAAGTGTTCCAGAGTTCGACATGAAGTAATCTATCTAGAGATGGGCGATAGTATGGTATCAGTATCTTGACCAAACACAGGAAGTACGCATAAACATGTGCCAGGATCGTTGCCATTTCTGTGGGGTAAAATCTCAAATTAATCATTAATATAATATTTAATATTGACACAAGGTTGAAGGAGGAGAATGCATACAGTCTGTTATTGCAACTTGGGTTGGTTCTGGTAATCTCTGTCACTGATTGGCTGATTGTTCTTCCTTGTTTTCTGGAACTTCTGCAGTTTGTGATACATGACCAAGTAGCTGGAGTGAAATGAGACACTAGCTGCTGCAGTCTGGGTAACTCGTTAGTGACCAGTTCAGTAAATAATCAAAATGTGCTGTGGCTTAATTAAATGCGGTTTAACAACACTGCAGTTGTTTTACTCCATCACTTTGTTTTGTGGACTATATTCTGTAAAAAAACAAACAAACGACCATTTCTATACACTTTATGTAGAACTTTTCCCCTTAACAAGGCACTTACCTCTTCTCTCTCCAGAAACTCTCGCACATCAGGGTCCTGGAGCAGTGTGGGGTGACTGACCACTCTCTGGAGATACCTGCAAACCCACACAAACGTTTAAGAGTCAATATTTAATCAAGGAATCTGGAAACTAACGACCCTTTTCACAAGTGGAGATGAGATGTAGATGAACGCCGGGTGTACACTGAATCCTCATCAGGCCACTGCAGTCTCCAGGAAAACAGATACCCGCATGACTCTCACATCCTCAGAAAATCATGTACACAAACTGGTCAGCCACATGGATTATCTCGTGAAATCTGTGAATTCACAATTCAAAATAATCCATCTGGTCGTCATTGTTTGGAGTCGGACCAATCACAGGGCGGGTTGAGGGGGGTTTGAAGCAACGACGACAGGAAAGTGCGACTGAATCAAACAAATCAAGCTGTGGATGTACACGTTTCTGCTGGTTTGATTCTGTTTTAGCAGAAATACAGAGTATTCCTTTTTGAAAGAAGAGCAGAGGTGTGTGTGACACTTGTTCTATCTCACGCGGACATTGGATACACCATTGCAATTCAATGCTGTGTTGTTAAGCACAAATAAGTCGGCCGAACATCCAATCAGCTTAATGTAAGGCAAGGCAAGGCAAATGTATTTGTAAGCACAATTCATACACAAAGCAATTCAAAGTGCTTTACAAGGCAGGAAAAATGGCATTAAAATTACAATACAAAAAAAAAAACAGCATTATTAAAAAAATATAATAATCGGCATAAAATGTACTTTAAAGAAATAAAGAGTGCAGACAAAGCATTTCAGTCATATGCACAAATAAAAGTAATGTTCTGAGCCGAGATTTAACATTGTCACAGTCGAGGCCTGTCTCACAGTCTCAGGATGTATTTCGTTAAACGTCCCACCTTTTCCCGAACGCTTTCAGCGAGTCAAGTTCCAGATGGATACTGTGGAAGAACTCAAATCGGAGTTCAAACAGATCCAGCTGGCGTGAGCGAGGTTAGTTACACAGGCACAGTGTTTTTAAGCACTTTCTACATACTGCAGGACTCGCACCAAAGTCACTCTCAAAGTACAATCCTGGTGAAGGGGAGTGACACGAGAATGACACGAGTCAGACTTTTGAATTTAACAGAATGTTGCTTCAAAATACTTCTAAATACTTGCTTCAGTTTAAATTGTACTTTGTCACTTACTTTCCAAAGCTCCTCTTCTTCTCTCCAAAAAGTCGCAGACGATGAGTCTTCTTTCCCACCTTCATTTTGGTCATTCCTACAAAATTATCACATTACTTTTATACATCTTTGCTTGAATTGATGCATCAGGCAACTAAGACAGCACGACATAATGATATGAATCAACATTGCGATATTAACAACTGCCATTTGCTCATTGCAAAAGACACAATTTTTCTTTTGTGTTGTCTCTCCAGTCTGTGATAGTGTCTGTGTGTTGCAGACAACTTCAGTAGAATTAATGCCTAAATTGTATGCAAAGCCTTTTGGTTTAGCTTTTCAATTAGTAGGCAAACAATTTTTATATTTCCATGGTTACAACATTTACAATTGTTAGAAATGGCAAAATTGCAATTTGATTTTTGTCCATATCATGCAGCTCTTGAACTTTTTGCTGTGGTATAACAAGATGGTAGCTTTCTCAAGACCTCAGCCAGGCACAATTCAGTTTTCTGTTTAGACTTGGTTAAATTAGTGATACTGAGGGTCTTTTCATAGGTGATACTTGGTGAGACAGTGTGAGAACCAGTGCAGTGACTGAAAGCAGACTGAGAAGATGAACTGACCCAGCAGGTTTTTCTCCGCGGAGGAGGGACGATGTATCCGTTCGGACCGTGCTTTTCAGACAGTTTTTCGTAGAGACCCAGGAAGTCACTGTAGCGGCGTCTGACTGAGAACGTCGGACTGCGGAACATGGCCAGCGTCGTCTGCAAATATAGAGATAAAGGCTTAGAAACTGAAAGTCTAAGAATACTGCTGTGGTTTACTGTGTTTACAAGAGACGAAATAAGAAAGTAAACTATTTATAGAGGATCTTTCAGGCAGTTATAAATAAATTACCGTAAACAAATACAAAATCAGAAAACACGTCTATATATCATTCAAAACTAATTCTAAAGCTGTACTGTATCAGTTCTGCAGTTTTGAACAGGAAGTCAGTGGATCGGTTTCTATTCCATATTTCAAGATCATTTTTTGTGCTTTATACTTTTCCAAAATACATGGAAAAAGCACAATAAGTCTGCTCTAACCTAAGCTGCACGACCTGTGAAAATGATTCAATTTTTGACCAGCAGACCTGTCGGTAGATATATGGGGACCCGGGGCAAGGGTAGCTCATATGGGCCCCCCATAATAAATATTAACATGAAAAGGGTAAAGTTTGGGCCCTAAGACCCTGGGGCCCAGGACAAAAGACCCCTTTGCCCACGCCTGTCGACTCCCCTGCTGACCAGTATTGAAAGAACAATTATTAAAATAGAAATTAAAATATTATTAAAATAAAGGTGGGAAGCGAATTTTAATTACAAACACAATTTAGGTTTTAAATCTGGCAACTTCCTTCATAAATTTTCGACACATGATTAATATCTACATGTATTCTTTTGGTTGCATTTATGACTTACAAACTTCTTTTTACAAACTACAAAGTGAAACTGAAGAGGACCACCCAGCTCAGCCAATCAGAGCCAGCATTCAGCTCCTGATTCAAACTAAAATTCTTTATTTTCAGCTCAGACAAATCAGAGGTCTCTTTTTTTTCCAAAGAGGTGCATTACTTTATACTTTTAGTGGAAAGCAAAATTTACTAATGACAATAAAAAAGTTAGCTACCTACTTAAGTTAACATTATAATCATCCAGGGAAAAACAACTGAAATATAACATGTCTATAACTGACAAGCCTAAAAACACATTTGAACATGTTTGTGATATAATGTTTGAGTCACACTGCGCTTTAGCGGAAATAGGCTTAAATGATAAGACAATGAATGTGGAAAATAAATCTATCCATTATCTATTTATCTGATCTCTGTGTTTTTTCCCCTTTAATTTTACTTGCAACTTCCTTGTGTGCTTTGACTTTGTGCATATCTATATTTGGTTAATCAGCGAGAAATTATGTAGACAGGATTTTGTTTCAAACTAATATGTCTTTATGCATAAAGCTACAGTAGCGACAAGCCAAGCCAAACAGAAAATAATCAGAACTGGTTTATCAGAGTCTAAAGTTACCTGCGTGAAGACTTTATAGGCCATGTACGCGTTCATCCCATCACCTGAAAGAAAAGCATCATCAAGCATTATTCAGTCTTATTCAATCATCTTAAAAAAGACACAGCATGAACAAACTCAAATCAAAGCCAAACATTTAAAGTACAAAAAAGTTGTCTTCAAGTCTATTTAATAATGTGGTTTTGAGCTTAAAATTGCCTTACTTTTTAGACAATGATTAGTCAAATATTGCATTTTACAGAGAGAAAAAGGCAGAATAAGGATCTACATAGGTCAGGGGTCTGCAACCTGCGGCTCGCGGGTCACATGTGGCTCTTTAAATGCTCCATTCTGGCTCTTTGCACTTGATTGAAAATAAGGATCTACCCTATAAAAAGTTAAGAGGAAAAAAAAGACCTATTATGCTGTATTCACGACAACGGAGAGAAACTGTGGATATGGGGCCCCTAACAACAAAATGTACAATGTTTCAAGAATTAAAAAAAAATATTCAAAGCTTCAATCTTTGCAAATCTCTCTCAAGCGGAAGACTTAAGAATGTAGTTTTGAATGTTACTGACAAAGGCTTATTTAATAAATACTGTACTTAGTTTGACATGCATAAAATCCAATGACGTGTGTAAATTCAGCTTTTGTTGCACAGATTTTTTAAAATATAAATTCAGTTACGGCTTTTTGTAATTTTCATTTTAGCGAATCAGGTTAAGTTAAAGGTTGCAGATCCCTCACATAGGTCATAGTTCAGTTTCAGTGTAATTGTAGAAAAAAAAACATTACTGAAATCACAATTACTAGAAAAAGGCACCTTAAATGAAGGGAATACTCTATTTAAATTATGGTACTGGACAAATCTGTAACACTGTAAAACAGACCTGGGCAAACTGCAGCCCGGGTGCCAGATGCGGCCTCTTTATATTTCTTTTGTTCGATTGACTTGACTATGAAGCATCTGTCTTTACTTTTTGTCCTAATATTATCACATAAAAAGAGACAAAATAGTAGATTTAAAACCCAATGATTTACAAAAATGTGCCACCATAATGATAATTTGTTACACCAATGACCAATGAACCGGCCCTCCGCCACTTGTTCCGGTTCAAATATGGCCCATGGAAAAAAATAACTGCACACCCCTGCTGTAAAAGAAGGTTTCTTAGTAAAGTATTTAATAGGCATTAATGAGGCCTAGTTACCAGTAATTGTATTTAAGGCATTTAAAAGCACCTCATTATTGAAACTATAAAATAAATAGTATAGTGTTAATGCTCTTGCAAGTATTTTGTAGATGGTTTATAAATAAACACATGTTCACATACGTCTAGAGCTGACGCTGTGGCCATCTTTATGTGGATACTCGATGGTGTTTGATCCACAAACATATTATATAACTAATTCATAATGTCAGATTCGAGCCATGTTCTTCAACCAAGTACATTCTTTCTTTGAATGGGGTCACTTCTGTGTGGATCTGACTTGTGCAGGTATTAACAGACTCTTCACCAGAAAAACTGCACAGATAATTAACAGTCAATCTAATTATCAAATACAAACAATGGTCAGGAAACAATCCACTTGCCTATTTTTTCAGGCTCTTTCACAGAAATTTGGATTTCAAACTTGTCGTCTTCTTCTTCCTCTTCTTCCAACTGAAACAGAGACAAACTGCTGATGCCCGGGCTTTTGCAAAACACAGTTTCCTTTTTGTCAGTGACTAACTTTCTAGTAAATCCTACTGCAGCACAAAAGCTTAAACATGTCCACAAAATGAAAAGATATTAAAGATGTCATCACAGTCATGAGAAATACAAGTTTAAAGAGTAACAGTTTAGTTTTGTATTGTCAGGATAGTAATAAATAGTGTGTGAAGTTTATTATAGCACTTTTCACAGACGAGTCACAAAGACTTCACAGGTTTTAAATAGATGTTAGAAAACTGATTCTTTTATGATTTTTCTCAAGGGGATAACAAACAGCAAGAATACAAGAGGACCCAAAACTGATCCTTGAGGAATCCCACACACACTGACTCAAGCATTATTTAATTGATTAGACATAAATACATGTTCAAATTACTTGAAAATGTTCAGCAAATCCATAAACAACATATATATGGGTATTGCTGATTTTTTTAAGATAAACTACAAAGTTATTTTAGTATTAAATATTTAAAGTGGTGATGGACGATATCACAAATGTTGGTATTGACAAAATACTAAGTACTGGGGGATTTTGAATATTTTTATACCGATACTCGATGCTATGTCATCCTTGCCTTGTGCATTTCAATAATGTATAAAAGAAGAAACAGATCAGCAGACAAAAATTATCAATCCTATTTTATGATGATAATGAAGCAAGACATTGGGCAAACATGTCTAAAATAAACGCCTTGCTATGCAGATTTGCTTCAATATTTGCATAACAGTAATGTGACTGATATTTTACAGAGAACACATTAAACTCCACCCACAAACACATTTCAGACAGACAGACAGACAGACAGACAGACAGAGCTAGCTGCTGAAAAAGCAAAGTGAAAGGAGGGGTTGAGAGTGGGGAGCAGCAACGTGACTGGTTTGACAGCAGGTGTTTGTGATCAGCAAACTGAGCGATGTCACATAGAGTCTAAAAATTACACTGGCCTTTGCCGTTTGCAGCTTATGTTAAAATGGGAAAAAAAAAAGGTGTTTCAGTGTTAGCTTCACATTAAAACCTTAATGTGTGCAGTACCTCCTCCAGAGCAGCGGGGGCAGGCTTGGCAGCTGCAGCAGTCAGAACAGACGGAGCAGAAGGTTTGGCGCTTCTCTCTTTCTCTCATTTCGAGGACTGTCCAGAGAAAGCTCCACTGTGGCGTCTACAAAACCACAAAACAAAAAGTCACCAAAAGGAAAATTTACATGAAAGACAAGTATTAATAGTACATTACAGCAGTAGGTGTGAGTAATCAAGTAAATACAGAAGTGGGCATGGATAAGTGGTACCTATCGCAATAAAATTCAGACAATATTAAGTCATCCATAGAACGTTAAAATAAATATAAGTTAATAGGTTGTGTTCACGTTGTAGTCAAATGGTGGGCAAAAAACTGCTTTAACAACATTGTATTTTATTAAAACATTTCTAAAGAATCATTCCGCATAATTTCAATTTGGTGATTTCTATAAGGTGAGCAAAACCCAATAAAGTTTTTTAGTTCTAAATTATAACCTTTGTGTTTTCTACTAAAAAGTCTATAATAAATGCAGCATTTTGTGAAAAATGAGACCACTGTGTACTGTCTCAATCAAATTAACAAGCACTTTGGTTTTCATCAGGAGTCGAATGCTGTGTTCTGATTGGCTGAGCTTGGGTGGTCCTCTACAGTTTCACTTTGTTGTTTGTAAAAAGTGTTTTTTAGGCCGTAACAGCAACCAAAAAATGAATATGTGTCAATATTAAATATATTATTATATAATATAATATTAAATCATTACATCTGAAGAAGTACGTGTGTCCGAAACGTCACATGTGGTGAATAAAAAACTGGAAGCTCCAACTGCTGTGCGGATCCTTTTTCATATCGTAATTGCACCGTCTTCAGAACTACAAAACCCAAATGCATGCTGGGAAATGAAGTGCCGAGAACAATGTGGACTGACAGCTGATTGGATCAGATCTGTTTTGAGCAGAAACGTGACTCAGTGCAGTTCCTCCTCTGTCCTCGTCTCTCTATCGATTTTGTTATCATCGCAGAGATGACTCAGGATGTTGAACAACACAGAAGCATTATTAATGTGATATTGATGAGCTGAAAGTCCTTCTTTAGAGACAGAGCAAAAGTGTAGAAACTTTATTATTCAGCTCTTTATTCATTGCTCTGGTGTCAGTTCCAGGTGTGTGAGGGAAACGGGAGAATTTACAAAGTCGTGTGTGGTTTTATTCAGTACAACTCGTGATCTGAGGCTGGCTGTTCTTGTGCTTAAGAAGTGTCCAAAGTGCATTTAGATTTTTCTCTCCTCCTTAGCGTTATCCACCTGCTCTCGTCTGCAATCTAGGCGAAGATTTCTGCCCAACTCGTGACTGTTTTGACCGCAAACTTGCCAAGTTTTTCAATTTGTACTAAAATTTAGCTTCACTTTAATTTGTCCATCTTGAAAACAACATTCAGGATTATATCTAAAATTCAATATATTGTCCAGCTCTACACAAACAATGAGAACACTGCTATAACATGCTCACAAACTCTTTTACACTGATTTTGACATAACAGTTCCCCTTTAATATGTTTGATGACAGCTGGGAAACTGAAGAGAGGAATCAAAACAAAAAACAGAGACAATGACTTTCTGTACCTGCAAATATGTCTGAGTCCTCTTCATGAAGCCCGTTTGTTTTGGACACGGCTCCGCTCGGCATCTTGGGCGCCGTCTCTATTGCCTCCTCTGTGAACAAATCCTCTGGCTCCATAAGCGCCGCCCCTTTTTTACTCCTCACCTCAACTTCTGCTTTCGTCACTATCGATTTCGGTTCCAGGACGCTGGCTGCGGCTGAGATCGTGGCCGGTTTCTTCGCCGTGGCACCCAACGGTTCAGGAAACAAGTCATCGTTGTCCACTTCCTCAAAAAGGCTTTTCTGCTGCTGCTTGGACGGTTTGGAAAGTCTCGGATCTGCAAAGAGGTCACTGCCTTCTTCTTCGTCGTCGTCTGCGAAAAGATCTACCACGTTTTGCTTTTTGGGTTGGACTGTTGGATTGCTTTGCAGGTCGAGTAAAGGACTAGTTTCTTCCGTTTTGGGTTTGATCGTTGGAGCGGCGTCGCTTTGCAAATCGAGCAAAGGATCAGCTAGTTTTTCCGGTTCTGTTTCGGTCGCTAACAAATCTAGCGTAACGTTGACGAGAGGAGATGACGCATCTTTCTCGAGCTCAATTTCTGTGTTTTCAGTAACTTTGATCGTCTCTTCTGCGGGGGCTTCGGGTTCTTTGACTTCTACGATCTCCTTGGTGTCGCCGTCGCTTCCCAAAAGATCGAAAAAATCTTCAGTGGTGTCGGTTTTGGAGATGGCGGGTCGTCGGGGCTGTCGGACTCTGTGTTGGACAAGTCTTCGAATTCGTCGGAGGGCTCGCTGAGGACCTCTGCGGCCGGTTTGCTGTCGGACGGATCGCTGATGGGGTCGATGAGCGGGTCGTTTAGGTCGATGGGAGACTCCAGAGACGGGTCTGTGTTCTGGCTTGTGGCGGCAGGTGTGGTGTCTGTGTCCGGTGGGTCGCTCTGAAAAACAGAAAGAGGTAAAGTCAGGCGCATGTAACAGAGTTTGTACACATTTTAACTTGGCTTTAGAATCGTTTTTCATGACGCAAAACAATTCTCAACAGTTTCATGCCTTCTATAGCTTTTTAAACCTACAATAATATTAATTCTAGTTTCAAACCAAAGAACAAAGGATGTCAAGTTTGAAGTTGCAAATTCATAAAGTTAAAGTCACGCAATCCATATGTTTTTTCTGCATCGTAACTAAACATAAGTGAGACTCAAAATAATTAAGAAATAACTTAAATAATAAAATCAGTTTAACTGCAGCATAAACATAGTGTGTGTCTATGACTAATAATGTACTGTTGTCCAATAAAAGATAAAACGTGTTTGAATTGGTAAGCCAATTGTAGTGACTTTGGGCCTTAGACGGGGGGCCATCCTGGACAGTCTCCAATTAATGACAGGATAATATATAGAGACAATTACTATCTCATTCTCATTGGTCTTTGACCAAGTCAGAGAACCCAGAGAGTAGGGCTGGGGATTCTTGTAAAAATATATAATCACAACTTTCTCCCTAATATTGATCAACCTCGATTTTCAATTTGGTTTTGTTTAACCTTTCCGAAAACATAAAATAAAAATTAGTTTAGTAATTATCTTATGAACATAAATGAAACAGACATTTTGAGGTCCATTTCATAGAAAAAAATAATGTATTAGCTATATCACTATTCTGCCTCAAAGTTTGGCTCTTGCTCCAAACCACATGTTTTGCTGACAAAAGATTGGTTATCTTTCATGTAAAATAAATCACCAACCAAAGAACTGACAACTTGACATGACAGAATCCACAGTAACCAGAGAGGTTAGTACACTTATGTCCAGAAAGGAAACTTGTCCTCTGCTTTTGACCCTTCACAGTGCTGCGCTTGTTGGACCCATCTCCAGATGTTCTTGATAGGCTTGGTCTACCATAGCTGGAGGATATTATCCTAACATCATGCATGTTTTGGATGGGGGAAAGCGGAATGCCCAGCACAGAAGATAATGAGCTTTTGATTTGCTCCGACCCTCAATGTGAATCCACGGTCTCCTTAATAGGAAGCCAGCTCTCTAACCACTCTGCCACCGTGCATTTCTGTTTCTGAGCTGCAACAACAAATAATATAAACTCATCTGGTGCACTGCTGCATTTTCCCAACAGTCTCCCATCCTAATACTAATGGGCTCAACCCTGCATAGCTTTCAAAATCTGATGACGACATTGGCAAGATGGTAAGGCTGATAGACTGAATTATCAGTTGTTCTAACCACGTGACCCAAACCACAGTCACTCAACCGGAATAAAAATGTATTTACACAAAAAATACTTAAGCAATCATGTGACTATTAAAGTAAACGAAGAGGTAAACATACACTCCCAAATCATCAGCTAACTCATCACCTGTTGCTCCATATAGAAACATAAATAAAAAGATAATATCTGAACAAGTTTTTGTGGGTTGATTGTCTACATTAGAAAATTACTCGATCATCAAATTCATCTGTTACATAACTCGCATGTCTTACATCTAAACTGGTCCTGCTCTGACTGGAAACATTTCAAAACCTAAAATTGACAAATCCTGTTGTGAAATCGCCGAGCTTCCAGTTTCTGTCTTTCAAACAACCTTCAAACTTCAAACAGGTGATGAATACTAGTCTCTACGCAGAAGCAGACCGTTGCCAGTGACGACAAGATAAAGAGAAATGAGTTACTTCCACCAGATGTAATTTAATTTAACTACTGTGCAGCCGCGGGAGGGACACCAATAAAGCCTCCCTTATCTGCTGACTACTGTTTGTCCAGGCACAGAGATTAAATTAACAGAACTACCAGCAGATGCGACTTAGTATGAAACTCGTGACCATTTTGGAATCTTTCAGATGGAAAAATAAATAAATAGAATGTATTATATTGTTAGCTGATTAATAAGTCGAGCAAAATGTACTGACAAATTATTTAGTATGGATGATGTAGTTATTGGTCCAACAGAAAGTAAGAGTATGCCATAGTACTTTCACAATACAAACGTTTTGAGGTAGTGAATTCTTACAAATATCTTGCAAATTTGCTTGATGAAGACTTAAGTTTAAGAGAACATACAGTAATCCAGCTTTGCATTTTGTAACAGTTACACAAACACATCATTGTACATTGTATGAATTGGCTCAGTAGCTCTCACTGCATTTACAGCGGAGACTACATTTATCTTCTTTATTTTAAAGGCCCCGTCTGGAAATTTGCCAAGCTATATTAACAGTCTTCTGTCAGCAAACGCTTCTAAATACAATACAAGGTCAGACAAGATTCTTCTGCAGAGCATATTGCTGCATTGCTTTTTGTAACAGGTGCCAGTGCATGAACACATCATTGTGCATTGCATTGGCTGAGTGACCTCACTGCATCTATGGCCAGACTGCAATTACTTGTTTGTTTTTAAGGCCTTGTCTGGAAAATACCCAAACTATAGTCTTCCGTCAATGATTGTAGGAATCCCTCTGCCTGACCTCAATTTAAACATCTGTTTAAAAGAACAACACAGTGCCACAGTGGTTAACGCTAGGGATTGACTCCCAGGCGGCTCGTTGTCTTTCTATGTGAAGTTTGCATGTTCTGCCCAAGTGAGCGTAGGTTTCCTCCAGGTGCTTCGGTTTCCCTACCACTAAAGCATGTCTAGTGGCTCCTCCTCTCCCCTCCTCAGGTCTACAGATGGAAATTAGCTGTAAAAGCTTGTTGATACAAACATCTCTGCCATTGTGCTTAGAGCTCAGGTAACTAACTTTTTTAGTTATAAATTAATAACCTTAGTGTTTTCCACTAAAATTACATGTTAAATACAGCACTTTGCTAAAAAATTAGACCACTGTGTGTC
Source organism: Mugilogobius chulae (assembly GCA_038363315.1). Taxonomy (NCBI): domain Eukaryota; kingdom Metazoa; phylum Chordata; class Actinopteri; order Gobiiformes; family Gobiidae; genus Mugilogobius; species Mugilogobius chulae. The sequence continues at coordinate 28,473,104 of CM076411.1, read as the reverse complement.
TGAATTGAATAATAAAGACTTTTTGTTCTAATCAGGAGCCTGAATGCTGCGCTCTGATTGGCTGTGCTTAGGTGGTCCTCTCCAGTTTCACTCTGTTGTTTGTAAAAAGAAATTTATAAGTCGTAACTGCAACCAAAATGAATACATGTCACTATTAACAATGTGTTGAAAGATTTATGAGAAGAGGTTGTAAGATTTAAAACCTAAATTGTGTTTGCTGTGTAAAAATCAGCTACTCCACCTTTAATGTAGTTGAAGATTGTCCTAATTGTCCTAAAATCAATTTCAAAATACATTGAGTTGAGCGGTGTCAGTGCGCTCCATTAACAATTTATTATACATTTTTATACATATTTATGTCTGTGTTTAAGTGTTTTTTTCTGTAACTTACTGCTTGCCTTGACCCTGGAAAAAGAGATACTGTATCTCAATGGGAACTTTCTAGCAAAGTAAATTAAAAAGGAATATATGCTCATATGAGGTTCTAGTTTCGATTCTAGTTTTATTGATTAGTGGTAGAGCCAATTACACCAGATGACGCTTTGGGAGGCCTCTGGCAGAAAATAGTTAATGGTAGCGCCAAATCAGTGTCAGGTGTGGCACAAGGGACAAACGGTTTTGACCGTGCTGCCTGTTTTTTATTCTATTTCATCATGTCAGGTATTTATCAACCTCTTGTCATTATTTTGCAATAAATGGATTGGCGTATCTGACTGAATTTTTAAGTCCTACTTTGGTTTTCATTTCTCACTACAGCACACAATTTTAACGACAAAAGTGCTTCCAACTTTGAGGCCACTACAATTAGCATCTGATGTTTTTTATATACTTTTCACAACTCTAGTAACATTAAGAGTTATTGAACATTCGTCTTTGGTCTGCTTGCAGTCCATTTCTGATACAAAATATCGATATCCATGCCTTTTTCTAATTAATTCATTCCTTTTCTACCGCTTAATCCCGTTAGGGGTCGCGGGTGACTGGAGCCTATCCCAGTGACTTTGGGCCTTAGGCGGGGAACACCCTGGACAGTGGCTAACTTGCCGCAGGGTTAGACAGACAACCATTCACTCTCTCATTCACAGACAAACACTCACTCTTTCATTCACTCACTAAGGGAAATTTACAGTGACACCCAATTGACCTAAACATACATGTTTTTGGAGGTGGGAGGAAACTGGAGAAAACCCACGGTGACACGGGGAGAACATGCAAACTCCACCCAGAGAGATCGTGAGATGTTGATATGGTCCGACCCACTCTGCTACCGTGCACCTCTCTTTTTTTAATCTCACTCTTTATTAATAGATAATAGATTCAATTCTTGAAATCTTGAGCTAACACGTTTCAATATTAGCCTGTGTTTTAATTGTATTATTATTCAATGTATATATAGTGGTTTTACTGATTGACTAAATTGCTGACTAATCAAATAGTAAAACAGTATTGTTAATTGCAGCTTAACTTGGCATGAACTGAAAAGTCTGTGGTAAAAATATTCATAGAAACAATCACAATTTATTACAGCTAACTGTTGCACTTCCCATGTAAACTTCTCTCTGATGACATTTTATGACAAAGAACAGGTTTTAGTGCTGTCAAGTTAAGTCGTGAAGAGCATGAAAACGCTGAGTCAACATTTCCATGCTCCACTGAGAGAGAGAAAAAAAATCTATAGACAGCAAATTCCCAAATCTTTCCTCTGAACTTTGCCTGAGGATAAACATCCGGGTTCTGACCACGTGACCACAGCCCACTCACATGACAGCAGCTTTTACTGTCCATTCAAAAAACCCTATTAATGTCCAAAAATCATGATTTCAGACAGCTTTCTTACACCTAAACGCGACTGTAACGTGTTTTGGTGCATTTTCTATCAATGCACAGCCAAAGTAAATATTTATTAGAATGAGTGCCATGCAAATTAGGTCAGACTAGTGAAAGTTCCAGACATTTTTGTGCCCGTTTTATCCTTCGATCACGTACTGCAACTGCAACAATGCTTGTAAAACACATTAAGCTGCGTGGTGTTGTAATTTTAGCTCAGCAGCTTAATCGTTGCACAAGTTACAGCAAGATTTCAACTTTTTGGCACGCGTAAAAATGCAATTATCACAGCAGAAATGACGAGTAAACAACGCACGCTTGAAGCTATTTTTGAACGCGAGAGTAAACAAATGCAACGTGGGTAAATTCACAAAGGTTAACAGATTGAGAGAGTGTAAACTTTTAGCTTTGTTGACAAGAAATTAGCTCGTTTTTAGCCACGCGTAAAATGGCAACTCACGATTGTGCTCATGAACATCTCGTCTCCCTCGTCATCCTCTTCTCCGTAGTCGCTGTCCCGTTCTTGTTGCTGTATTTCCTCGGTGTCCAGCAAAATATCTTGGTCCTCGGAGTCTGGGAAAGGAGGAGGACTGCGCTCGGAGCTAGTCGCCATCTTTCACAAATCTTTTTTAAAGATTAGAGAGGAGGAGGCAACTCAATCCTCTCCCGTTCCTTTAGCGAAAACGAGAATCGGACGCGCGCCCCAGTGGTCTTTCGCGCGAAGCTAAATGCTGAAGGAGAAGTGCAAAGATTACGATGTGGTTGTTGCTGTTGTAAGGCTGGTGTTTCTGATTTTGGAAAAAGCCCCAAAGAGAGCCAGGAAGACGGCGAGGAGGACGTGCACAAACCGCCTCTCTGCTTTTACTTCCTGGTCCTCCCTGGATGGCTGTCAGGTAGCAGAGTTAGCTTCGGTGTTAGCCAAACCAGCTAGCTAAAGTCCAGGCATTTTGTCCGAGGGGGCGTGTACAAGCTGATTCGTCACACACACAAAAATTAAATATATAAGAAAAAAAAAAAAAAATAATAATAATAATAATAATAATAATAATAATAATAATAATAATAATAATAATAATAACAACAACAATTAAAACATCGCATTTCTAAAAAGCACTTTTTCCATTATTCTTCATTCAACAGTTTTAAACCTATATTTGGATCTAAAGTGTGTTTCTACGAATTTCCCATTTTAATTTAATTTAGTAGATTAACACTGGTTATAAATATAAATAATAATTTACATGCAACAAGTGTAAGAAGAAAAGTTTGAAAATATGTTGCAAAAACAGGAAGTAGAGCAGAGTTCTAGGATTATGATTATAACAACACACTAGGGAGACATTTTCAAGTTTCTAAAAATTAACATATTTTAATGACTCTATAAACACAAATTTAACAAAATTTGTGTATTTTTATGTCTCAAGAAGTGAAAATCTGCTACATTAGAAAAACTTTGGCCTAATTTATTAAATGGTCGCTTAGCAACTCTCTAGCGTGATGTCATAATCTATGAAAAGGAAGTTTAAAAAAACGGCCGAACTGGGATGAACTTTGCAAAATAGGTAAGGTGAGGTTTATTAAGGACAGTGTACAATTACAGTACATTAAGCACAGTGGCAGAGATGCTTGTACCAGATTGTAGTTTACAGCTAATTTCCATCTGTAGTCCTGGGTAGGGGAGGCACATTGGACATGTTTTTAGTTGTAGGAGGAAACCGGAGTACCCGGAGGAAACCTACGCAGACACGGGGAGAACATGCAAACTCCACATAGAAAGGCCCCCGGCGGCCCGGGAGTCGAACCCGGAACCTTCTTGCTATGAGGCCAGAGCGCTAACCGCTGCGCCACCGTGTCGCCCATAACAATAAATGTTTAGTGAAATCTTAAAAGTATTGATTGTAACTTTGTTTTAGTGAAATGAGTAGTTCAACCTGTCAGAGGCACTTTAAACTCAGCAGAAGTGAGTCGCCTACAATGGTTTGGAGGCTAATCTAAGAGACTTATGTTTTCAATTGGGAAATGCAAGTAAAGATGCATTTTAATTCATTCATTTATTTTGTCTTTGGGGAAAATGGATGGGAAATTTTATTTCTGCGACACAGTGGTGCGCCTCATAGCAAGAAGGTCCTCAGCTCAACTCCCAGACGACCCAGAACCTTTCTATGTGGAGTTTGCATGTTATTATCCACGTGTCTGTGTAGGTTTACTCCCGGTGCTCTCTTGCAGAAGAGATTATGAACCTCATTGGAATTTTCTTGGTTAAAAAAGAGTCAAAGAATCAATGAAATCACTGCAATGATGATTAATGATCACAATTTTAGTCATTTTATGGAAGTAAGATTAAACAATTTCATATTTTCATCATCATATATTTTATTCCTAATTATTCTTTATCTACAAGTGAAGGAACCTGTTCTTCATCAATGTAATCATCAGGTAAAGTGATGATCAGTGTTGGGTAAGTTACTATGAAATTGTAATACATTGTATATTACAATATTACTGTCTCAAAAAGCTACTGTCTCACTACTGTGAGATACTTTGAACTAATCACACATTTAGTAAGACATTGTACAAAACTAATCCTGTTACATTTACACTTGATTACTGATTAATTTATAGAAATGTAATGTCACAACACATTTTCATCATAATATTTTATTCACCTTTGAGCCAACAGACAGTATTTTAGTGGTGTTTTGGTCCTGAATGGTCGCTTTCAATATTGTCAACATTTATATTAGATTAGCCTACACTACTTACTTACTGAAAAGGGGAATATATTACATCAGCCTAACTCAGTGGTGTCGAACTCATTTTGACAAAGGGCCTCATTGGTATTGGTGTTGTCCTCGAAGGGCTTTCTAACTTTACTAATCCTTGACGTACTACAAATAATAGTTGTATTTGATTAGTATATTTATTTGAAGTCACATTTACTGATTATACATCTGCATTAGTGTAAAAAATGACTTACTCTTTAAGTTTGGGACAAATCATTTCATTAGGTTAAGGGTTAGCCCCAGATTACTCCACTATTTAAAATAAAACCTAAAGTAAACCTAATAAGACCTTGAGGGCTGCATGAAATGAGGTGGAGGGCTGCATCTGGCCCCCAGGCCTTGAGTTTGACATATGTGGCTTAACTAGCTACTTTTGTAATGAGTTACTCCCTTGGTGATGATATAAATAAAAAAAATAATAAAATCCAAATATGCTCATGGAAATCTTACATTTAGTGATATTTGAAGGTGCTCAGTTCGTTTTTAATCAATAATATTTTAACAATGAAGTAGTCCAGAAAAATAAAGGCTTTTTAAACTTTTATTGTTTGAAAGTGCCTTGGGTCCTCTTTTTTCTTTTTACTGGTGATTTCTTTTTTATATTTCAGGAAAATATACAAAATATCAAATTGAATGTTTCAGTGATTAAATAACCTTATTATCATATTTATTATCATTACCTTTATTATTATTTTTTTGTTTTTGTTTTTTCCTTCAGGTGAGTGACGTCGTGCGTAAGCCCCGCCCACGTGCGAAATGCCCAGACTCTGGCGTGTCCAGCGGTGGTAAAACAGTCATGGGGAAAGTCAGCTGAGCGAACGAGCAAATAAAAAATGTGTAGCGCTGCATTTTAGAGCCTAACCTTTCTTTAATCTTTACACGGTTATAGTCATGTCTCGTAACGTTTTCGCTGAGGACGCAGAAGATGAAACGCCGCTCCTCATCAGCGCAGAAACCAACGTGGACTCAGACGAAGGCAAGTTGTCAACACTTTAACTGAAATTACTGGCTTATCGATGACAAAATAAATGTGCTTTATTTATGACAACTAAACTGGACATTATTGAGATAACATTTGACTTATTTATGTTTCGAAATGTGTGTGAAATACTCTTTAAAAGTACATATGATATTTCAATATTTTGATACTTTTACTTATGTATTCTTTGTTCTTGCATCTCTAGTTTTAATTAAGTAACAAGAACCCCACTGTCTGTATTTATAAATAATTATGTAAAATATAATTCAAAAAATGTATTTACCTGCTTGTTTTTTGCTTGCAGGTGATGTTATTTTTGACAGAACTCTGAGCAAAGATGGTGAACGCCCCAAAAAGAAGTTATCCTTTGAGGAGGCAGTGGATGAAGCAGGTATAATCACACAAACAATGACACAATGTAAGTTAACTATGGTTTGGTCTATCTATAATAGCTCCCTAATATATCTCAGGCAGTGGCGAGAATTACAGGTTACTCATCTCTTTTGTAAACATGTTGTTGCTCAAGCACATGAGTTGGCTAAAATATGGCACAAATAAGTATGAATCATGCCTTCTGAGTTTCAAATAGATTTTTAAACAGATAAAGGTTGAAATATGGTGTTAGTGACCAGAAAATACTCTCAAACATGTACATAATTTGAAAGCTTAAAGCTCATCATGTTTTTTGTAATTATGGCTTTGTTTGCTTACGATCCAAGCAGCCTCGCTAAGCCAATAACCCTGGACTATTACTGGTTTAACCTGTCATCTGTACTTTAACCCCTGAAGAGGGGGGGGCAATTTTTGTTAAAACGCCTGACTAAAATCACCTAAAATTCAAATGGAAATGGTTTCTGAACCATTTGGAGCACCAGCAATTGGCTGGATTCTTTGTAAAGCTGAGGCTTTGTAGTTTTAGCCTCTGATGTCTGATTAATTCTTGTTTTAAATGAGGAGAAGCTCTGGACAAAAGAACATCAGGTTTTAAAGTCCGCCTACATTTTTTTTTTTTTTTTGTAAATATAAGCATCAGTATAGCTGCTGACACTAGCCTTGTACAGAATGACACTGTTTGACATGATTTGGGTTTTGACAATTCCTCTTCAAAAGCTGAAGCTATTTTCTCTACAAAAATAGTTTTAGGGACCTGTAAAGTTTAGGCGGAGCTCATTATAAAGTCCTATTAAATTCTGAAGAATTTTTTTTAGGTATTTTTTATTTGTAAGTTTAGAGTAAAATCTGATTCTGATCCAGCCCAGAATAGTTGATTTGACTGTGAATAAAATAGTTTCAATTTGATTTTTATCTATAACATGTCAGGAAGCTTGAGAGTTGATTTTTATGAGATGGTAGGCAAAAATTAATTAATTGGGTTTCTATGAGTAGTGTGTTATTTTATCAATAATGAAATGTTCTTTTTGCTTCCATAAATAAAACACATATGATTTGTAGACTGAATAAGGATCATGAAAGATCTGCCTTCAGTCACTTTACATTAGAGCTGGCTATAGAGATGTTCGCCGTGTCGTCACATGTCGATGCTTTGGTTAGCATAACATTTAAAATGTAATTGACGGCACACTGAACAAACAAATAAAAAGACAATGATTGTATTTTGCTGTGAGTCGATGTGCTATCAGGTTTGATAAGAGTAAGTTCTCCTGTGTTCCTAAAAAGCCTCCATCAAGAAAAACTTTTGAATTTTGGCAATTAGGCTTGACAGAACAAAACAATTAGAACTACTTTTGGCTCTGCCAACCAACCAGCGGCTACGTCCATATTTTGACGTCACATGTTAGCTCGGCGAACATTCCTATTGTCAAATGCTTTTTAATACAATAAGTATCCCAATCCATGAGTTACAATACAATACATATCCCGATACAATTCCATTGAATGTTCTACATGAAATTTTGGCTTCTTTAAAAATGTGCTAATTTACTTTTGTTTGTTTTATGTTTTGAATACAATTATGTATATAGGCCTATATCTATTTGTGTTGAAGGCAAGAAATGTTTGAATGTATGAAAAAATAGACACAATTTCTTATTAACTGTAACATTTTACCCATTCTTTTGTTAAGTTATACGTAATTTTGCCTTATGATATGCATATCCTTACCAGTATTTTAATTGTTTGAGTCCCAAAACAACTGCTCCCTCCAGAACACAGCCGATAAGTTTCATCCTTACGCTGGATTTTGTGAAAAGAAATGCTAAAGCCTGATTTTTTTGTCAGGACAAAAGGACAGGCAGAAAAAAGGAAAATAAATAGAAAATGTATTTTTTGTCTTTTCACAATGCCTTTATAACTGATTTATAAATAAAACAATTAAGTAACATCAGCCTTGTAATACACAAAATCCAACTTACTACGATACCTATACATTTACTTCAACCCACCTTTACGTGTTTCTTTTCTGCAGGGTTCGGTCTTTTTCACTGGCTGCTGTTGGTTGTTGTGGATGGGCCAATGCCAGCGACGCAGTGGAGATTCTCTGTGTGTCTTTTCTTCTGCCGACGGCTCGCTGTGACCTGAGCCTCTCCTCCTCAGACATGGGCATCCTCACCGCCAGCATCTTTCTGGGTAGAAACTCTAACAATAAAACAACTTTGATATATGAATTATAAACATAGAAAATGGCGATACAACTAACATATTGAGTAGACCTTTTGACAAATAATAATTGCTCCATTGTAGAATAGGGAGCAAGGCAGAACTTTTCTCAAAAATCTTTTAATATTGATTTATTTTCTGTTTCTGTTTTATAGGGATGATGTTTGGGGGCTACCTGTGGGGTTACCTGGCGGACCGAAGGGGGCGCTGTAGAGTCCTGGTCGTGTCCCTCGGTGTGAACGGCGTTTTCGGAGCTTTGGCCAGTGTGGCTCCAACATTCTGGCTTTTCCTCCTGCTGCGGTTCATCAGTGGAATCGGGTCAGTACCAGATCAGAAATTCTATTGTGTGAATTTATTTGATCTTTGTTAATGGAGGTTATGCAGGTGACGTCACAGCATTCTAAATGTGAGTGCTAAGTGAGAGTTAATGGAGAGAAAGGACATTTTCTCTTGTAAGAATTCAATAAACAGCTAAAACAGGAAAAATAAACTACAGTTAGATAACAAATTCAACCCACAACAAGTCTACTGAGCACTGGGTTTGTAACTGACATGTAAAAAGAGAAAATCAGGTAAACAGTGACAATAAAACAGATAAACAAGACTTTAGCTTCTGTCACATTTATCACAGACACAGAGATCAGACACAGTTAAACTTATTACCTTTTTCTTCTTAAAAAGACATTGCCATGACAACAAAGAAATACATTATTTTGAATGGAGATTTGCCATTCATTTTAAATGTTGCCAAGCATTTTTGGAATAAAATGATGTCAGTGCATAACCTCTATTTCTCTGGATAGATGTATTTGCTTTGCTATTTCTTTAAAAACACTAGATAATAACCCTGTTTTCAATAAAAGTCATTATAGTCTTATCTCAAAGCCTTGGAAGAGTACAAAAAATTCTACATTCCTCACTTCACTGTCACTTGGTAATTTGTAGAAAGCACAAACAAATCATTATGCTTTTTAGCTAAATATTTATTTTTCACGACAATAGAATTGACTATCTTAAAACATTTTCTAACAAACATTTTCTGTTTTAAGTCAATTGATCCAAATATTGCATCAGAACTAATACTTTATATGCCAGCTACAAAGAGCAGAAATGTCATTATTATTATTCATTCATACAGTTTACATACTTCATTAATTTAAAGTGTAGTGGTCCTACTCTTGACCCTTGTGGGACCCCACTTGTAATATTTGGACTCTCAGATTTACCTTGACCAATCTGCACAAACTGCTATCTGTTTCACAACAAGTTCTTTGGTCAAAGTTTTATTTCTTCAAAACCATGTACATGGTGTGTACTTCAAGGTCTTGTCCACACAAAGCCACAACAATGATAATTTTTTTTTTAAAGTGCAAAAACATGGAGCTGTCTTAGGATTTGTGAGCGTCCACACAAATCAGTAAACCAGCTTGAAGCCAGTATAATGCCTGTAAAACTTCGACATTATTCTCAAAAACTTACGAGTTTAATCTCAAAATGTTTCAAGTTTATTGTCGTAGTCCAAGCTTTTTTTTTTACCCTAGCCCTTATACTTCGTTGTAAAACTAAGATAAAACTGAGCTATAATCTGTGGCACATTGTTATGTGTCAAAGCTAATTTAGGAATGTTGAAGCATTAACAAAAAAGCAAAGGGGACAGAAAACTAGACACTACATTAAGTATACAAGAAAGTTACATATATATTTATTTACATAAAAGTAGAAAATATACAGAATAACAAAATTAAATGCTAAAAGACATGACACCCTTTTTAAAGTGAAGATTCGTTGAGAAGAGATGGAGCAGGAGAGGAAGTGAGAAAAAGAGAGGGAAAGGGGAAAAAATGCACCTAAAAAGCATGGGGGCCATAACAGAGTTATAATATTTTATTGTGAGATTGTCAGCTAGTGTTGCTGTGATATTTAATTCAACTGAAAATGTCTCTAAACCAGCTTTTAGAATAAAATAATATAAAAGATTCTATTTACCAAGACTATAATATTCGTTCAGTTTTGTTTTTCACCTTTTCTTGTTCATAAATAACCTTTTGATAACCATTTGTGCCGAGGAAAACAAATGATCTATAAATACATCATGGGCCTGTGGAGACTCGAGTCTGGGAAAGTGGAAAATCAATAAAATCGAAAAACAGCCAGACACAAATGTTTAAAAATTAAAAGCCTGTTTTGTTGGTCTCTGCAGGGTCGGCGGCTCCATTCCTGTTATTTTCTCCTATTTCTCTGAGTTTATGCCTCGTTTGAGACGCGGGGCCATGATCAGCGCTCTGGCCACTTTCTGGATGGCTGGAAATATTCTGGCTGCAGGTAAAGCATGACACTATAGATGCATCAAATTAAAATAAATCTGTGTGGAAATTTTGCTGATTGATGGTGTTTCAATAAATACATGAAGATTTTTAGTTTCATTTGAAAATCTAAGCTTTGGGCAGACAGAAATTACTGTTGCCTATTAATATGCTGTATGTTTGGAGTCATTTTACAAAAAAAGACGCAATTGTCTTGTAGATACTCTGATAGCAGATGCTCGACTCCATGATGCTGTTACAGTCAGAAAAAACACAATTTTGTTTGTTTTATGATAATATAAATACATGCCATGAAATCCTGACTTAATTTAACATAGACTGTATTAAAACTGTGATATCCTAATTTATTAAAGGGGCACCGTGTAGCTTTCTGGAGGTAAAAAGTCAAATGCACATACATTAGACACAGAAAGATAAAATCATTCTTTAGAACATTTGTATTGAGGATTAATATGTTTTATGCTATAGGGTCAAAAATATGCCTAAAGGAGCAACTTTTTAGTGAAAACAAACCAGAGGATGCTTCTCTTAACCATAAAATAGTTAATTTTGGGGCCATGCAATCTCACTCAGAATAAAGTATACATTTTTATTATTAATTTAGTGCCACATCAAACCAGAAAAACAAAATTTTATTCAAGTTTATTTTTTGGGCAAAAGTTACACACTGGAGTTGTTATTAATAATAATAATGCTTTGGATTTTTCAACGCTTTTCCTGACACACAAAGATGCTTCACATTTTTTAATTTTTCATTCACTACGGAAGCAAGGCTGCCGTTTTGCGCCACTGGCTCCACCGAACTTCACCAACCATTCACACTCACACCAGATCCATATATAATTCAATTCAATTCAATTTATTTTTGCCCAGAATCACAACAACAGTCAAAGGACAACACAACAACAGTCAAGGACACAACAATAACACTCAAAGGATTTCTCAGGGACAGGTCGAGGTAGACAAATCCATGCGGGGAGAGACCGGGTCCTGAAAACCAGGGGGCTTCCAAGATCCGAGCCTCCACACACTCCTAAAGGGAAGTAGGACAAGGAACAAGATTAAAAATAGTCAATAAACTAGAACAAGGAATAAAAGGAGTAAAAAATTATAAAACAAGATAATAATAAAATCAATGTGGGTGAAGTGTTTTGCCTAAAGACACATTTCTTCTCCAGTCTTCTCACTGTGGCTCTTGAGATTCCAATGGTCTCCCATCCCGACTTCTTTTGTATTCATACCTTGACAGTTTTGGCTGCACACTGTCGCTTCTGGCCGGAACCACTAAGCAGCGAGCCCACCAGGAACAACTTAAGTCCGCAATCTCAGACCATTGTAAGAGAGAGAACCACCTAATGAACTGGGACAACACCAGAGTCATAGGCACCGAAAGCAACAATACCATCGCTGGATCAGGGAGGCTATCAAAATCCGAAAATGCGCCCACCAGACTGTAAATCGAGATGAGGGGCGTAACAACTCTCTTACACTTGGGACGCAGTTCTGAAGGCTGAACTGCAGATGGCCCGGTTGTCCTACTGTCCCAAGTAGGGAAATGGTACCAAAACCTGCTAAGCCAGCTGACCAGACGTCACAGGAACACCAAGTGACCCTTCTGAAGAAGGCTACAGTGTGCAACCCAAACTGTCAAGGTATGAATACAATAGAGGGAAACCAACACATAATTACAACAGTGAGCAATGAACCTAATCGGAAGACTGAATCCAAATGTGCTCAAGTTAGAGACAAAACCAATAACTTAAATAACTGGACTTAAGATCAAGACCGATCTCGAGAACTACTCAACTAATTTTTGCAATTAAATATCTGCTTTTTACCTCTACTTTTGACCCAAACTCTGAGCTGCATACTTTATGTGTCTTTAGGTCTGGCCTGGCTGGTTATTCCTCGACACTGGGCTCATTTGGAGAGCTGGAGAGTGTTGTGGTCCTCTGCTCTGTGCCCAGCCTCAGCTCTGCTTTAATCTTCAAAATACTGATGCCCGAAAGCCCCAAGTTTCTCATGGAGGTATTTAACATGTCACTCTCTCTCATTTAGGAAAGATTGTAAAAATGACGCAGACATTAGATTTGACAAATGATATCTTGTAGCACTTTAATTGACAACACAAGTGGAGGAATTCTGGTTTACGACTCTAACTACTTACTCTAATATTCAACTTTTTTTGGTCAATTTCTTCATAATGTGCAGCTTAAATGCTGTAAAACATGATACAAACCTTTATCACAAGGACTATCAAACCAAACTAAGCCAAAATTTGAAAAATCAGTCATCACGTTAAATGATTATCGAAAGAAAAAGACATTTTGACATCTACAGGTCTATTGTTGTTTAGCTTGTTAGTACCTTGGCCACTAGGCTCTCCCCCATACTCTCAGGTGAAGTCAGCTCAGCAGATGTGGGTCAATTTTATGATTTCTTAAGAATAAAGACAGGCAAAAAAAAAAACTCACGAGGACTGAGAATTAGGAATTTTTACGGTTGTCTTTAGTTGCGAGGTTTTGCCTGGTTTGTCTTAGAAGTTATGAATAGACAGAAAAAGCATAACTTTGGACTTGGAAGTTAGTCTATTGGCGGTATTTGTTGTGATTTCTTTAAACTTCATTATAGATATTTATAGATACATTTTGTTTTTTCTCCAGGTTGGACGGGAGAAGGAGGCGTCTTGTGTCTTTCAGCTGATGTTTAAGATGAACACTTGGGGCAAAGGAAAGCACAAGGTAAAGTGGAATTCTCCTGTATAACGGCTTTTGAAAACTTTGATTAAAATGAGTTGCATCGATTGATAACATCCACTAGTTTCTGTTCTTTTGTTTAAACAGGAATTTGCCTTAAGTGTTTCTACAAAAAATGAAAGCCACTCACCAGCTTTACAGAAAGAACACATTCTCACTGTTTACAAAAAGGTAATTTATTTCCTGTTGAAGTGTAACAATTGAACGATATTTATGTTATATTTATTCTAATCTGGTTCATGTTTGTTACTCGAGGCCCTGTTGCCGGTCAGAGAAATGTTTAAAGGAGGATTAAGGACCAGGAGCACAGCTTTACTCATCGTTTTCTACTGCATCTCATTTGGGTGAGAACTTTCCCTCTGTGTGTAGTTTAAAGTGGGTTCTAAAACTGGGCCATTGCCTTTTTCATTATTATTTGACACTTAATTAGTCACACCTCGCCGCTTGGCTTATCAAGATAACACTTTTTTTGTCTTCTAATGCTACTACAGACTAGGGTTGGGATAATATATAAGGTTGCCATCTATCGTGATACAATTTGATTTATCGTATCGTAGCTCATGAATCGCCTTACTTTAAAGGTACACCGTGTTACTTTTTGGCAAAAAAAAAAAACTTAAATAAAAGCATGTTTTTCTAGACACAAAATAAATCATAAAATGTGTGACTTTACTCTAGGGTTGGGCCATTAATTGAAAAAACGAGAGATTGAATTGAATCGTCAACTATTTGTTGGTGGGTTTTGAATAGAAAGATTGAAAACCAAACTTTTGTCAATAAAAATGTGGTTTGGAGCAAAAGTCAAACTTTGAGGTAGAATATTGATCTATTGACCCTATTTTGTCCCGCCCACTTGGCTTGGAAATGCACTTCCTGTTTAGCTCTGTTAAGGTAGCTAAAGTGTTTGTTTGTCTGTCTTGTGGGGCAATTTTAATTAAATATAATAACAGTTAAAATAAACCCATCGAATGAAATCTACAGGCTAAATGCAGCTAAACAAGAAGTGCGTGTCCTAGACAAGTAGGCGGGACAAAATAGGGTCAATAGTTTCAAAAAAATCTAATAAATGGGACCGATTAAAAGTTTTTGTTTTGTTTATGTTCATGAAAAGGTTCAAAAATCAAAATCGAATAGAAAAATAATTATATTTTTTTCCAGATTGCCCAGCTCTACTTTACTCTGAGTGGGTTTGCGTGGCCACAAAATGTATTACTATTTGGCCAAAAGGAGGGCCTCCTCATTTCCTTTGGCTATACATGTATTTTCTTCACATTATGGCATAAAACCTATTTATCCCCAAAAGGAATATTCTAAAAAATGATTTTTATCTTCCTATTTGTATAGTGAAGTGACTTTTCACCTGCAGAACGTTACATGGTGCACCTTTAATGTAAGGAAAAAAGCAGCCCAAGAACATTTGATTTACTGAACTACAAACCGACTGTTCCGTTGACAATAATTTTTTCATATGTTATTGTAAAAATATTGCTTTTCTTAATATTAGGAATGATTTTTGCTTGTTTAGTGAAAGTTTGTCTTTTGTAATGACATATACAGAGGTAATTCCACAGCTGTTACCTAGCGACCACATTTTAAAACTCGGGCCAAAATTCACAAAATTATTCATTCATTCATTTTCTACCGCTTAATCCCGTTAGGGGTCGCGGGTGACTGGAGCCTATCCCAGTGACTTTGGGCCTTAGGCGGGGAACACCCTGGACAGTGGCCAACTCGTCGCAGAGTTAGACAGACAAACATTCACTCTCTCATTCACTCACTAAGGGAAATTTACAGTGATGCCCAATTAACCTAAACATGCATGTTTTTGGAGGTGGGAGGAACCGGAGTACCCGGAGAAAACCCACGGTGACACGGGGAGAACATGCAAACTCCACCCAGAGAGATCGTGAGATGTTGATATGGTCCGACCCGGGAGTCGAACCCACGACCTTATTGGGAAACCAGAGCTCTAACCACTTGGCTACCGTGCACCCCACATAAATTACATACAATTAAACAGTTGCAATTTGACAAATCTTGTAACATTTTAATTTTGTTAAATGATTGTTTAAACTCAACTTGTGTATAAAATGGGTTTTTAGTAACATATGTTGAGGGATTTTGTTTTACAACTCAACTTTTATTGTCGATTGCTTCATAACTCCTGTTAAACTATGATAAATATTTACAACATGAACTATCACATCAAACTAAGTCAAAATGAGAAAAATGTTATATACATTCTGTTGTATTTACTTCTTTTATAAAGTGATATTTTATCTTTCCCGTGACAGATTCTACGGTTTGTGGATGTGGTTCCCGGAGCTGTTTAAGCGAGTGGAGGACGGAGGATCACCTTGTGCCAATGTTTCCAGGACCTCTGCACTTAACAACGAGAGCTGTGAAGTGAAGACGGCAGGTGCGTCACTCCGGTTTAAAAGATAAAAATGACAAAACAATTAGATGCATTTGTTATATTATGAATAGTATTTAAAGTGTTTTGTTGATGTTGAAGAACTGCCTGACTCAAAACAAGTATAACCTCTGAATTGAATGTCTACTGCCAATATTTAGTTGTAATTATTTCTCTTTTTTTTTTTTTTTTTGACAGTTTACATGGAGGGTTTCTTCATCGCTGCATCAAATTTGCCAGGAAACATTTCACCATCCTGATGATGGGCAGCATCGGAGGAAAAGCACTTCTGTGTGAGTTTCATCAGGAACTAATCATTGAACATGTTGAAATAAATTGTATATTATTTGAATTGATATTCAAATAATATAGCTTAAGATGGATTTTGTGAAGTTAGTTGTCTCTCTCTCCTCAGCCTGCAGTCTGGTCTTGTCCAGTCTCAGTGTTTTCCTCATTTACCTGGTGAAGACTAAAGCTCACAGTTTGCTTCTGTCCTGCGTCTTCAGTGGAGTCTCAGTCATCTCCTGGAACGCTCTGGACGTCTTAGGCACCGAACTCTACCCCACACACCTGAGGTAAACCCCTTTAAACCCCACACACCTGAGGTAAACCCACCTCTAAACCCCACACACCTGAGGTAAAGCTGGCTAAACTAGTGATGTGGCAAATTCTTGCCAAAAGTGACAAAACATAAGTTCGGTCGTTGTCAAACTGACTGTGAACAGAAGCTGCAGTTCTGTACAGTACATGTGTTCCTGACGTGTTCTTGCCTCCTGCAGGTCGTCCGCTCTGGGTTTCTTCACCGGAGTGGGTCGTATAGCA
Organism: Mugilogobius chulae; assembly: GCA_038363315.1. Lineage (NCBI taxonomy): Eukaryota > Metazoa > Chordata > Actinopteri > Gobiiformes > Gobiidae > Mugilogobius > Mugilogobius chulae. Next base: position 28,456,584 of record CM076411.1, on the reverse strand, counting down.
GCGATCATGGGTAACGTGGTGTTCGGGCGTCTGGTGGATACAAACTGTGCCGTGCCGGTGCTGCTGGTGTCCGGTCTCCTGTTCACCGGAGGAATCGCTGCTTTACTTCTGCCTCAGACCAAACAGACCGAGCTCACATGAACACACAACGTTTACACTTCTGACTGAGTTTAAAGTCTGTGTTTTTAAGACGTGTGTTTTAAAAAAAGACATGTCGTAGAAGGATATACAGTGTAGGCATGTTTCCAGGGTTTGTACTGTTGTGGAAACCGTGAAAAGTCATGGAATTTGAATTTGTTTTAGAAAAGCTTTGGAAAATCTGACAAACGTTTTGGTTTAAAAAGTACATTTGTGATAATATGCAGCATCAAACCTTAGCTCAAGAAAACAAGGCTCCTGTGGTTCCTGAAAAACACTTAAAATGTATTGAACTGTACAAAAATACCTTGAAAGTCTTAAAGGTTGTATGGAGGATTTTCAAAAATTGTTTGTTGTCAGTCTTGGTCAAAAACAGTTGCATAGATTTGTAACAGCCTTGTACTTATGCTAAACAAAAAATAATTATAAAAATATATAAACTGTGGACATGATGAGGCCAGTAAAATGTTGACCAATAGATAACGAGGTACCTCGTTATCTATTGACCTGTGAACCTGTCAAAGCAAACGCTCAGTGTTCCTAAGTAACTCATTGGCCAAGGGCGTGGCCCTGGGAGGAGAAACACATGTGCATCATTTGAAAAACAGCAAACAGTAGTTGTATTTGAAAAATCCTCCCTACAACCTTTAAATTTAAGAATGGTAAATGCTGCAGTTTCTTGAGTGGCATGTTACTGCAATTATTAATACAAAAAGAGGAACTTTTGCGGCAAAACAACATGTGTCTAAAATGGAAAAGTTCGGCTTAGTCTTAAAGATGTATTGCAATGATCTTTAAAAGGTCATCAGTTTGACTTGAATGAGAGTGCAGGAACCTTTAATATAGATAATTTTTAGCACTTTTAACTACTACTTCTTGATTAGCCTTAATATCTTAGAAAGACATAAATCAGTAATCAAAAAGCCTCCCTCTCCATAGAGCAGCCCCAGGTGCCCTCAGCTTTGCCATTTTTTCTCCTTGGATTGGATATAAAGTGGATTTGCACAAAATAAAGACCAAAATGAAGCTCCAGTTTCACAAAAATCACTGGAAGTTCAAAATGCTTCTCAAAAAACAATCTGTCTGTTAAATAGCTCTGCTGTGCACTGCCCTGACAGTTGCATGCTTTCGAAGGAGAGCAAGAGAGTGTAGTGGAGCAAAAGTTTCTGAATGAGCCAAAGAGCCTCACTTTGATTGGCCAAGAGCTTATGAGCCTCGGGTTCACCACCCCTGTACTAAGTCTAAAAAACCTTTCATCCATTTATTGATGATTTATTGATTAAATACTAACTTTTTATTCATACTTAATGAAGGTTTTACTAAGACTAAATGTGGTGTAGTTATCATAAAACTGTACCAGATATTTTATTAGACTAATTCTGTAGTCTAATTATTTTTCCTAATTTAACTAAAAGCCCAAAATACGAATTTAAAACATACTAAATTGAAGAAATTAAGCCTGATTTATCATAAAATTCCTTTAAAACTCAAGCCTACATTTTCTTTTAAATTAAAGTGAACACAAAAGAATGTTGTATTATAATCTGACCATTTTAAAATCCATTTTGTTTGTCAGTGGAACTAAAAACAATGAAGATATTGATAAAAACAAAAACTGAAAAATGCGACGATACATTTGCAGATTTTTGATATTTGAATAGAAAACACAAGTTCAGGTAAAAACAGAAACATGACTTGATCCTGTGACATATTTTTACTGACGATAACTTTGTTTGTTGGGCCGACAGACTTTGCAAAGTAAAGTACGTTTAGTTTTAGTTGACACTGTATTTAGGTGAAGAATTTTGTAAAAGCAGTATATAGTTTTATTCTTAATATGTGCGTCAATGTAAATGATTTTAAGGCATAAAATTTACCAAGTTTGCACAAAAATTGCCAAAAAAAAGTCAGCTTCTTAAGTGCAATTTTACTAACTATATTTTTCTATGCAGGTATGTTTTGTAAAAGTGCTTTGAAAACCATTTATTAAGCCAACTTTATGCATTTGCACAATCATGAATCAATTAAACATTCCATGTGTTTGTGTAAAGATAAATACAATCTGTGTAAAAGTGTGTATTTATACAAAAAATAAGATTTTGTATACAGTTTGTCTCTTTCTATTGAGCAAATTATGAATGCTTTTTTCTACTTTTGTTTATAATAATTGGCAATATTTTTATTCAGATAAATAAATGCAAATGTGCACAGATTAGGTTTTGAATTTCTTTATTTGTAGAATAAATAAACTACTTCAGGAGCACGGTTCACACACACACACAGGAAGTTTTGAACATTTGAAACGACACCAGGAGAAGGAGCAGTTTTACATTCTTGAAGCCTGTCCTGCTGCCACCATGACTGTAGCTCTAATGTGATGGGACTTTTATCTATACCTGACCATTTTAATACAGTAAAATAACACTTTGGTTATGCGCGACCCTTCAAAACCAAGGACAAAATCTGCTGCTTGTTACAGTTCAATCTGACACCAATTCTTCGGGTGCGAATGTCTAAAAAAAACTCAGACGTTATGTGGTAATTTAAAGTTTACAGACGTCCCGAGGTAAATATTATCCCGTGTGAAATTTTACAGAGTTCCCACTCGGAACATTCCAGGACATTCACAACATCTACATCACTAATATTTTGCCTGTTTTGCTAAGTTTGTGACACCCCAATAGACCACATTTGTGACAATCAAAGTATATAGCACGGTTCACTTTGATAGCCTCTTTTAGTGTTTCATGAGCATCACAGTTACAGTATTTCAGCAGTGGTGCAGGGAGAAAAACACGAGGGGTGGTCTGGGGGTTCTCCCCCTGACATTTTTGAAATATTAAGTCCATTTTGGTGCATTCTGATGCATTTTACAGGCTTCCAGTGGCTGAAGAACATGAGAATAAAATAATATTCAAATTGTGGAAGATGAGTGCTTCAGTGGGTCTAAAAATTTGAAAAATGTAAAAAATCAGGTGCTCTTCAGGATCAAAAAGTGATGAACACTAACAATAATCAACAAAGGAAAAATCCGAGACACCTGATTGAAAAATAAATGCCCTGAAGAAGGCCCCACGCGGCCGAAACCCATAGGCAGTCTACTTTTAATAAAGGACTTTTATTTTTCAATCAGAGTGCCTCGGATTTTTCCTTTGTTGAATAAAATAATGTTTTTGACACTTTTTACTCAGACTGATGAACTAAAATCAAACTACTGTTGAGCCTATTTTGTAAAAATATATGCTTCCAATTAAAACAACTGGTTCAACAGCCAATTGAAAAAATGATAAATGAGATGTGAGGGGGGTCTGGGGGGTCCTCCCCCAGTAGATTTTGGATGTAAGTTTTTTTCAATCTGAGTTTGCAGATCCTATGTTTTTTAGCAGTTTACATTAGTACAAAGGCAGTTTTTTTTTTAAACTAGCTTACACATAAGGCCTTTTAGAGTCGGCTGTTCACAGCAAAAATCTGGTTCATCTGTTATACATTTTATTATTGGGCCCAATAATTCTTCAGTAAAACATTTTTTTTTCCATAACATTTGGCTGTTTTTCTCATTTTCTATGTGTTTTCCATTACTGGAAATGGGCTAATCATATTCCAGGTTTTCCAGGACGCGTGGGAACCCTGGTTTTAGTCACTGTTCTTTGGTTTTGAAGGGTAGACGAGCTGATAAGCAACAGAAATAAATAAATAAATTACAGATTACATTCAAAAACAGTCAACACAAAAACAAAGAAGCTGCCAGGTGATGTTTGGCTTTAGACGTGACAAGGCCATTGAAAAAAAGACGAGAAAACGTAATAAATAAAGTGATTCTGTAACATCATTTGCGTGTTGTACAGGCTTCAGTCGTGGACGATATTGAGTTATATTCTCACACACACACACATTCATGCACACCACACTTGTCATAGTCATACTTTTTACATTTGGGTTGGGTTTTGTACACGATTTGAAAGGTCCTGCTGGCGGTTTTATTGGGAAAATGTGCAGATTTATGTAAAATAAAGGCTAGAACGCAAAAGAATCAAGTGGAATTTCATGTTTGGATGTGTCTCTTTCATGCTACATTGAAATAACTGGAAACTTAAGGCTGAGTTCACACTTTTTGAGTCTAGTTTGAGATTAATTTAGTCCAGATGTAGGCCTTGTCCACACGGAGACAAAACTGTGAGAATTTTACAAATAATAAATGACAAGACTGAAGTTATCATCTTTGGCCCACAAAAGCAAAGAGAAAGTGTCAGCATTCACCTTCACTTTCTCTCTCTGAAACCTTCAAGTCAAGTTAGAAATCTAGGGGTAATAATGGACTCAGACTTGAACTTTACGCCACATTAAGTCAATAACATCAGCAGCTTTTTTCCATCTAAAAACATTGCCAAAATTAAAGATATAGTGTGAAAGCCTGGTTTGTCTCCAGTAGGTTAGACTATTGTAACGGCCTGCTCACCGGCCTATCCAAACGAGCTGTAAAACAGCTGCAGTACATCCAGAACGCTGCTGCTCAAGTCCTGACCAGAACCAGGAAGTACCATCACATTAGTCCTGTGCTCAGGTCTTTGCACTGGCTTCCCAGTGGCTCAGAGAATAGACTTTAAAACAGCTCTGCTTGTGTTTAAGTCTCTCTATGGACTATCACCAAAGTACATCTCTGACATGTCTAGGTCAGGACTAAAGTGGACCAGTCAGGATTAAACATGGACCAGAGTCAGGACTAAAACAGACCAGAGTCAGGACTAAACGTGGACCAGAGTCAGGACTAAACGTAGACCAGAGTCAGGACTAAACGTAGACCAGAGTCAGGACTAAACATGGACCAGAGTCAGGACTAAACACAGACCAGAGTCAGGCACTAAACAAGGACCAGAGTCAGGACTAAACATGACCAGAGTCAGGACTAAACATGGACCAGAGTCAGGACTAAACATGGACCAGAGTCAGGACTAAACATGGACCAGAGTCAGGACTAAACATGGACCAGAGTCAGGACTAAACACGGCAGAGTCAGGACTAAACATGACCAGAGTCAGGACTAAACGTGGACCAGAGTCAGGACTAAACATGGACCAAAGTCAGGACTAAACACGGGCCAGAGTCAGTTGTTTTGTATTGTAATTTTAATGCATCTTTTCCTGCCTTGTAAGGCACTTTGAATTGCTTTGTGTATGATTCGTGCTATACAAATAAATTTGCCCTGCCTTTCCTCTTGCAAAGTGTGAACGCAACCTAAAAGTGGTGGTACAGTTTGGAAATTTGTTGGGGAAAAAATAGACTTCTAACTCTCTAAAATATATCAAGTTTGAATTCAGTTTATTTTGTGTGCAGCCACATGTTTTGCATATCACCATAATTTACTTTTTCATGATTCTGTCTTGCAATTCTTAACAAATATTGAGCCTGGAGACAAAACAAGATAAATAAACTCCAGAATGGTCCTGTTCCTGCTAAAACAATGTAAAGAACTGCTACAGATGTGACGGAGAGAGGGTGATTCGTAAAGTTTGTCGTGACAGAAATCTCAAATTCACTGCGTCAGGGCCTGGAGGATTTCTTTGACCAACATCGTGCCGATCACCATCTTGTCGCAGTTGACCGTCAGCTGAGCCCCGCCCTCCTGCTTGGTCGCCACGGTGACCAGGACCAGGCTGTTGCCGGTAACGGTTCGGGCGGCGAATCTGTGAACGGGAAATTCAGGAGGAGGGACAGGAGCACTGAAGATTAGCAAAGATAAACAGAGCGGAAATGTAGAAATAAATAGAAGAACAAAGGTATGAGAAGGTAGAGTTAGTGGACGAATTATTTTTCGATCACATTTTAATACAACATGCCTATAAAATCATTGAAGTGAAACTGGAGGCAAAAGTGAGATGAAGCATATGCTAATCTTGTCAGATTTTGTGAACATTTATTATACTTCTTTTTATTGACCCTTTGCAACGCTCACTTCTCCATGATGTAGAACAGCGCTGTCTGTGTGCATTACAACTATGAAAACTTTGACGAAAACCCTGCCTGTTTCTAAGTTACTTGAATTGATTTCAATTGTAAAATGTCTGTATCTTGTGGAACACGCTGCACTAACAGGCAAGGAGGTTGTAAGCCTGAACCTGGAGCTTTTTCGTTTACATTTTGATGAAGATAGAAGACACCAGTGGGTGGCAGCAAGAAATCCCTCTAAGTTGTAACATATTTGGAGTGAACGCTTTTAAAGAAGGTAAGTCAATGCTAACGAGAAAACAAATGTCTAACATTTGAAAAAAAAAGATGCAATGAATATCTGAACCAACGTGCATCATGCGTGAGTGACTAACACTAGCCTCACATGATCTACAGCTAAGTGACTGAAAACCAAACTCCAGAGTGAGACAAAACCCTGTCTACCACAGAATGGTACAACTCATGAGGAGTAAAGTCAGACAAATGTACATTTTTTTAATTGGCAAACAGCAGGAGAAGGAGGGTCTGGATCAGCTGAATTCATTAGATTTTCCAAATACTTCCACAGACAAATGTACTGAACATGCACTAGAAGCATCCATTGTTTTATTTACCAAAAAAGAAGAAAATATTAGAGAATTTGTCCGTTTTGTGCTCCCTGTAATGCTGCGTACACACACTTCTGCCTCCATCATGGCGGCAGCCACATGATCATGTGTTGTAGATGCAAAGGGTCAATAACTAAACCTAATTATTGTGAAAGAATTTGATTTCGTGTTGTAGCTTTTTTTTTAAGCTGAAATGTGTGGCTGTCCACATGTGACCGATTTCCTCACAATATCCCAAAGGAAGCACCCAGCCAAGCTGCAGAAGAAGCTCACAGATCCGTGATCTTGTCCTTTCTGTCATTACCCAAAGCTCATTAGAGAGGGTTGGAATGTAGACTGATGGTAAATCAAGCTTTGCCTTTCACCTGGGTTCTTTTTTCACCATTAAATATTCCTTTTAAGAATCATTGTGATTTTTTTTTTCTATTGAATTATGAAGTTGACTTTTCACCTACAGAAAGTTACTTAGTGTCACTTCAAATAAGTTTTTTTCTAGTGACTCAACACACATTGCAATGATCAATGTAGCAGATGACCAGCTCTGCTCCCATGATTACAGATGAGACACAAACACACGGATCTCCTCTGACCTGCACTCGTTATCGGAGCCACACGGCACACGGCTCAGGTTTGCGGCGGTCGTCACTCTCTGGACGATGGCATGTTCGTTCCGACATTTTGAATCCAGCGTCAGTTTCTCTGTGATCTCGTTCATGCCCATCAGCTGACCTGTACAAACACAGAAACACAACACAATAACTATATGTCAGAAATTTTTTCTTTAATTTACTGGTTTATTAATGGTTTCTTTTCATTTCAGGCACATACTGTAGTTGAAGGAGCAAACGGAGGACAAATGATCTTTTTACCTTGCTCCTTTTTAAACTCGTTCTCCGTCATAAACACCGGCCTCATCAGTTCTCCGACTGGCGGCTGAATCGACACGAAGAACTTCTTGGAGTTTGTGCTGAAAAAAAACCAATGTCCAGTATTTTAAAGATGTTTTTATGTTATGCCTTTCGCAAAAACAAAAGAAAAAAGGGAAGGGGGTTTGAGTGAGTTAACAATTACCATAATTCTCCATCACTAAACTCGTAAAGGCCAATGCACACCAAAGCATGGCTGCTTGTGGCGGGCCACTTTCTGTGTGTCAAGTGCAGGCATCAAAACGCACTGAATTCTCTACCACATGGCGCCATTTTTCAACAAGTAGTGTGAGTACAGAGTTTTCTGGTCCCCGACAGTCAAAGATGTGCGCAGCCATGTCCATTCACTGACAGGCCTCCTGATATATCCTATCTCCATGCTCTCCAGTCTCGATACAGACGTGCGCAAAACCAAGTCGACTCCTGTCTCTGTATGTACATGTGTCCGTTGTCTCTGCTTCAAAACCCACTGATGAGCGCTCTAGTTCTTCTTGTGTGCATGGTGCACGTTCTTCAGCCTACATTTTTGTTAGATAACATACAGCGCGAGACTCTGGCCCAGTCTGATCAGTTCTGTGTGTGTCAAGTTACTCATTCTAAAGCCCTACACTACAGGGTTTTGGTCTGATTTTAAGACTGATGTGTCCCTCTACGAGTTCATGAGGCGTGGCCAGAGTGAGGATTTTCGTAAGAGATCTTTTGTGGTTTCTCTCCTTCTGTCTGTGCGTCACTGTGACTCTGTTAGTACTGTTATCAGGAGCATCACTGTGAGGTTACCTGCTGCACGAGCGAGGACCTTTACAACAAAAGCCTCTGGTGCATTTGCCTAGTGACGACGCCTCTTAAAATGTAGAGTAAAGAAACATCACCTCATCATCTGTGAATAAATGTAACACTGTCTCCAACTCACTTGCTCTTTAAATGATGTGAGAAGCATCTACTAGACTATAGAACATGCCCAACACTGTTTGTTTAAACTTTTTGATTTACCACTCACAATGCTGTATCAGTGTAACAGCTCTTTCCGCTCTCCTGTAACCTTTATAAACCTGCTTTAATCCACTGGCGTTTCACTTTTATAACCGCGCACATAAAAGAAAACACTGCGCTCGATCACGTGACACACACACTGTTCTCCGCTCACTGCTGCTCTCCACAAGTCTGCGTCGTCTCGTTTCTTCTGACACATGATGCCACTGTCAGACTAATAATCCTGTAATGTCCTTATGTCTGTGGCCTGTTCTTTTTCTGATGCGTCTAAAAATTGCAAAAGATCTTAAACTCAAATTAGCAGCTAAACAAAAGAAAACTAATGTCAGCACCGAGGGCAAGATGGGACTGCAAGTGTTTTAATGAGAAATGTCAATGTAAGAACATGGCTTAAATAAAAAAAAACACTGTACATTTTGCATACACCTTGCATAAACTTTGACTTTCTGTTAATATGTGACTAAAGCCTCCCGTTCCTGACATTGTAAAGTGGTAAATGTCTCTCTCACCAGAGCTGGAAGTTTGCTGCTTGTGTTGAGTCGCAGAAGTCGATGCCCATCACAGCCGTGGTCGTCTCTCCGGCCGCCAACGACTCTGAACAAACAAACATCAATATTTACAATGTTTGAACAAGGAGCAATAAATCCATTTAACCAGGAACTCAGCCGCAGATTTTTTAGCGACTGGAAAATGTCCAAGCAACACTGAACTGTGACAGATTAATAATCGCTTAGTTCTTTAATGGATGTAAAGCTCCTGCAGTTGTCGTCACGCTCTCACAGCATGCACTACGTGACTCTGTGATTATATAAATTTTGAGAGAGTTTTAGAGAAGGTGGATTATTTTTGCACACAGAGATTTAAAAATTATTAATAAAGGAAGAAATCCAGAGCATTTTCAAAGCTCTATGATGATGAGAAAAGTCTGTTTCTGTAGCTAAATGAACTAGAAGTTAGTCAAGGCTTATATTAAAAGCCACAAATGTGCTTCAACATTTATGATTTAGATTTTTATTTGGAGAATGATTTGATTTACCTCAGGACGTCTGTAAACTTTTAAATGACTCCAAGACGTCTGAGTTTTTCACAAACATTTACACAAGTGAATCGAGACCTGTAATTTGCTTGTTTTTGCAAAATTTTCTTCTGAAATGGCGACAGATACGCCTTAATTTATGACAAAAGCCTGTGCTCCCTTCAAGACTTGAGCATTTCTTGTGTTTTGGGTTTGTTTTATCAGGAATGACCTGAGCTGTGGCAGTGTAAAATGTGGCTCCTCGTCACGTTGTTGCGTCTGTCGATCAGAATCAAACATCTTTGGTCATAGTTTTTCTTTATTTTCAATTGTGTCCTATTCAATTTCTTTCTGTCCTTTTAAACAATGTCCTTTGTTCAAATAGTTTGTCTTTTTTTTTTTTTTTTTTTTTTTTTTAATGGTTAAGCTCTTTCTTAGGTACAAGTCTCTTAGTCAAGTTCTTAGTCAAGTCCTAGTTTAGTCAAGTCCTAGTCAAGTCCTTAGTCAAGTCTTAGACAAGTCCTTAGTCAGTCTTAGCAAGTCCTTAGTCAAGTCCTTAGACAAGTCCTTAGTCAAGTTCTTAGTCAAGTCCCTTAGTCAAGTCCTTAGTCAAGTCCTTATCAAGTTCTTAGTCAAGTCCTTAACCAAGTCCTTAGTCAAGTCCTTAGTCAAGTCCTTAGTCAAGTCTTAGTCAGTCCTTAGTCAAGTTCCTTAGTCAAGTCCTTAGACAAGTTCTTAGTCAAGTTCTTAGTCAAGTCCTTAGTCAAGTCCTTAGCATTCTTAGTCAAGTTCCTTAGCAAGTCAAGTTCTTAGTCAAGTTCTTAGTCAAGTCTTAGCAAGTTCTTAGTCAGTTCTAGTCAAGTCCTTAGTCAGTTTAGCAGTTCTTAGTCAAGTCTTAGTCAGTCCTTAGTCAAGTCCTTAGTCAAGTCCTTAGTCAAGTCCTTAGTCAAGTCCTTAGTCAGTTCTTAGTCAAGTTCTTAGTCAAGTTTTAGTCAAGTCCTTAGTCAAGTCCTTAGTCAAGTCTTAGTCAAGTCCTTAGTCAAGTCCTTAGTCAAGTCCTTAGTCAAGTCTTTAGTCAAGTTCTTAGTCAAGTTCTTAGTCAAGTTTTTAGTCAAGTCCTTAGTCAAGTTCTTAGTCAAGTCCTTAGTCAAGTTCTTAGTCAAGTTCTAGTCAAGTTTATCAAGTCCTTAGTCAAGTTCTTAGTCAAGTCTTAGTCAAGTCCTTAGTCAAGTTCTTAGTCAAGTCCTTAGTCAAGTTCTTATGTTCTTAGTAGTCTTATCTTCTTAGTCAAGTCCTTAGTCAAGTTCTTAGTCAATCCTTACAAGTCTTAGTTAAGTTCTTAGTCAGAGCATCACAAGTCCTTAGACAAGTCCTTAGTCAAGTTCTTAGTCAAGTTCTTAGTCAAGCTCTTAGTCAAGTCCTTAGTCAAGTTCTTAGTCAAGTTCTTAGTCAAGTTTAGTCAAGTCTCTTAGTCAAGTTCTTAGTCAAATCCTTAGTCAAGTCCTTAGTCAAGTTCTTAGTCAGAGCATCACAATGTATTCTGCTTTTAGTTTCAAGTAATTTCAAGTGTTTGAATCAAACTACCAAATACATCTTCATTTCAACTTCATAGATTTTTCTAAATGATCCTATTTAAAACAAAATTCTAGTGACAAAAAGAAATGAGAAGAGACATGTTTCAGTTTGTAAATGTACAATTTTTTTGAGGAGAAGCGTCAATCGTCTCAAATCACAGACATTAGAGTTCAAGTTGAGTCCCAAGTCTTAGTCCATATGTAACGTCATCAAAAAAGTGACTCAAGCCTTGACTTGCAAGTCCACGTCTCTGAATAAGAGAGAAAACTTTACCAAAAGGACCAAAGTGTGTTTATAAAAGAATGTGTTTGTGTCTTAATGCTAACGCTAAAAACAATCAACTACAGGAGGAAAACTTCGGAGAAAATCACAAATTTTACAGACATGGACAGTTTACACAAGACAGAATAAAGAAACTTGTGATTAAGTAATTATACCATTTACAGGGTTTCTGCAGGGATCGCCGAGGTCAAATTTAAGACTTTTTAATACCTTTTTAAGAAACAAAAATACACTTAGACCTATTTGTGAATCAGTTATAGTATTTCCACGGCTTCTTTGCGGGGTCAAAGATATCATATATTTCTCACAATTTTGAAAAATGAAAAAATTAGAACAAATACAATTTCACAAACCAAGCCTTCCTACTTCCATCAACCAAATAACAGTAGATACAAACCAATTGTGTTATATTATTGAGAATAGTATTGAAAATAACAAAAACTGCTGTGCTTCAAATAAATGGAAACTGGCAAACATTTTTAAACCAAACGACACATTAAATTTTTAACTCTAACCCTGCATTTACAAAAGGTCTAAGTAAATATTATCTTGTACAAATATGCCTCTAGAATGTTGTTTTCCTCACCGATCTCGGGGAACTCTTTGACCCTCATGCCGGACTGCAGCTTGGCGTCCTCCACGTGCAGGTTGGTCACGTCAGACGAGAGTTGTTCGTGAAGTGGATCTGGACGGCCACCATGTTGGCGTCGGGGCTGAACGGCTGTCGGCTGAAGCAGTACTCACGGACAAACCCTCGCCCGTGATTCTGTGGAGCAACTCGAACGTCTTCATGGAGCTGGAGGGAGAGATGTCTGGAAAAAGACAATTAAACAAGTTTCACGCATTTATATACACAAATACAATATACAGTAATATCTACCAGTGACATTGGGAAAAGCTAAACAAACTGGATGATTCATTCACTTTCAGGTCACTACATAAAAAGAATTGACGTAACATCAGTTGCTTGTTTATGTTCAAGATTGCTACTTCAGTACATACGAGCATTTCCTGTTCATTATTTCTATGAGGTTTTCACGACACCTAAATACTCGGAAGATTAGACAGTGAACAGTGATTGTGGTGAATGTACAGAAAACACATGAAAGACTTTACAAATCAGAAGAATATTAGTGTTGTTCCGATGCAATTTTTTTTTTTAACCGATCCGATACCGGTGCCGATAACAAATATTACATTATAATAGCTAAACAAGTAAATTATATGTACAGCTTTTAACTGTATTTTAAATCAATAATGGATTTTAATGATAGATTCTGTAGACTCAGCTAAAAGAATACTTAAAAAGAGCTGCACATATAAATAGGCTACTACTGTTACTTCATAATAAAGATTTGGATTTTTAAACCTATTTTAGAGTCAAATGTATTTTTCATTAAACAAAACTGTGATTAGTATATTATTAATTAGTGCTTTTCCAAATCTTTGTGTCATAAAAACAACAGTGAGGCCTGTAAAAAGATGCTCATTCTAATGAAATACAATGTAAACAGAAGTCAGAGCTAGCCTCTTAGCGCCGCTAGCTAGCGCTGCTGTTGAACCATTTTTAGAGTTAGTTTATCCACCGTCCTGCACTAAAGGCTAAATGAAACATCACAGAGGTAAAACGAATGCTTGTCTACTATATGGAGGATTTTAATGGTTGGACTTTGAAGAGCCTTTACTAGCTGGTCTGGCTGTTAGCTTTAGCATTAGCCACGAGCAGAGAACAGCTGCTGCGGCTGCATCTACGACTCCTCATTCAGGACAATACAGGGCAGTATCGGATCAGAGATTAGTATGAGTACTGTCGATACCGATACATGCAAAAATGTGCAAATCGGATATATCAGAACAACCCTAAAGAATATTTCATCAAAATGTTTTTTTAAAAATATGTTTGCGTCTAAATGCTAACAGGAAATGCTCATAAGTACTGAAGGCAGCTTTTCTGAATATAAACAAGCCAACTGACGTTCTGTGCACAGAACTTTAAACTTCTTCATTCTCATAATGTTTTCAGGAAATACAGAAAAAAAGTAGAACAATTTCTCTATATTTGCTATAGAAATGATGAGAATGAGGAAGATTAAATGGGTCAAAATACTCATACTGTATACTAGTTTTCATTATTTAGATTTATAGTGGAAAATACTATTTTCTAAAAAAAAAAAAGGGGGGTTTATTTGTGCGTTTGTAGATAAACAAGTGAGATTGGAGAGTAAAATACTGTACCATGTATTCCTGTCAACGCCACGGCAAAGAAAGAAGAAAAAACCCACACATTTTAGGTAATTTATCACATCGAGCTGCTACAACAGTTACTAAAGACTAAAGCTGCGTTCACACAAGTGCAGGGTTGGTTCAGTTTTAATAAAAAACAGTTTCACTTAAATGTGATTCAAAGAGCACCAGGTTCACTTCTGTTTCTTTTTTTGGTTTAAATGAAGTGTGAACACAGCCTTAGAGGGTTGCACAGTTTGAGGAGGATGAAATAATTCTATGGGAATGAATGGGAATTAGACTGGGATAACTGCACTTGTGACATTATTACCATCGACATAAACACATTTCTTATTGTTCAAATTGTTCAAATACAGTAGGCACCAATTAAATGTTGCTGTATCGAGCTGTAATATTGATTGGACTTGGTAAGATTATTTAGTGTCTGATGTCGACCTAGAACATCTCATAAAGCTTGAAATTGTATTCACTTAAATTAACACTAAGTAGAGACTTAAAAATAAGTCACTACACTGGTTCCTATCAGTAAACTGGATTAATGTATTACAGTTTAAATCAATTTACGTATACACAAGATTAAAAAGAAAAAAAATGATACTAATGAGCTAAAGTTCCCATAAAAGATCTTCCTAAAGGCAACTTTATGACCAAGTTGTATGTTGTACTTGTGCTATGACTACAGCTATTGAAAATTATATTCTTTTTTTTTTTGCTGTGACTATGATTCACTTTACAAAGAACACAAAGTTATTTTACTACAATTAGAAGCTAATCTAAAAGTGAGTCTGTTTAAATATTGCATTGTCCTGTGTGTTTCTTTTCACATTGTACATAAATATTTGTTTTATTGTAGTAACAAAACACATTATATAACCTGTTAGGATGTACACAGCTAAAGCAGAAACAGATGAATTGTCTTACAGCAGGAGCAAGGACATCGTCAGACAGAGACAGTCCCTCCAGGTCTGTGACCAGGCTGTTGGACATGAACGCACTCACAGGAGTCGTCTGAGGAGAGACCGCCGGCTCGACTGCAAAACAGCAACACATCTACTGTTAAAACATCACCACACATAAAGTACTTTTGCAATGTAGGAGCCTTTATGGGGCAACAATTTGGAGACTCCTGCTCTGGGACAGGTACTTTCCAGTCAAACCAAGAAGATTTTAGTGACACAAGCACATTTACAACACTTACTTTGTTGGAAACATGTTTTATACACAACTAAACCTTTCTTATCCTCAAGAGAAATTACTTAGAAACAATTGCTTCCAAAATACATTGTTAATTAGTAAGTGATAACTAAAATTCTGAATAAGGAAGAATATTTTTTTCAAGATCTTGTTATTAAAACTCACAGTCGTCCAGGTCCAGCAGAGACATCTCCTTTTTACTTTCCTTCTTTGTTTCTTTTTTCACCGGTTTAGAAGGTTTGGACTCCACCTGAAAACACATTTAAGACACAACATGTAAATAAAATGTTGAGGGAATAAAATAGACTATTGAATTTAAACCAATCACTGAAAAAAATTGAATAATAGAAATAGTTTCTATTAAGAATACAAACAGCAGAATTAAATGTAAAGACTTTGAAATCAGAAGAGAGATAATTCAGTTCATAGTTTCAGATCCACAGCAGCCGCACACAGAGCACCTCAGTCAGATCCTCCAGAATCAGAACCGGATCATCTGAAGCGTCTATGACCTCGTAGCTCTGCTGTCGCGCTGTCAGAGTCACCTTAAACATCAAGTGTGCTTCTTAGAAACATAGAAGTGACTTTTTCTAACAAATATGGCAAATTAAAGTTATACTAATAACATAAATGAGACTATGCTCAGTTTGTTTACAATAAAATAACTTAAAATACATTTCTCCCAGCACAGATTCTTGTTAGTGTATCTATTCAGGTGGAATTTAGTCTCCCTGGACTCTCTCTATCTAATAATGTTCACCGAACTCAACTAAGTTTGTCTGCTGTTGTTGTTAGCTTTGGACTCACTGCCGTTAGCATACGAAACGTCTTGCTCCTAACAGCTGTGAAAAAGGCTTAAACACATTGTGGTGAATTATTCGAGGCTCAGAATGCATTAGGTGAGTGGCGAAGGAAGTTTAAAAAATATTTGTTTCTATTTTCCTTTTTAAGGAAGCAAAAATCATGGTACATTATAGCACCTTTAATGTAACATAAAACACATGAGTATGTAGAGAAGTGTTCAATAACAAAGTTCAATACGGAAAGTTTGGCCATAATCATGGCAAAGCCAGTTTATATTAGCAACTTCCATAAACATTAGACAAAACGATTAAAAAATAAAAAAAGCCTGAGCAGCCAATAACTGGGTCATACTGGTAAGTTTATTATCAATATAGTGTCAAATATAATTAATTAACCGATTTTCTGTATTTAACATTTAAAATCTCATTGGTTAACATGGACCAACTGAACATTAAGCTGCATGATGTCACTTCCGATAATACAAAACCAGTTTAAAGACTTTCCTCACATTTAACATTCAAACGGATCTAAACACACTAAATAAATAGTTTTATCCATTACTCTGAGTCATAGGTAAATTTTAAAGCTAATTAGTTCTGTGAGATAATATGAGAATTCATCCATCGCGCATATCTCAATTACAACTACTAGTATAATATATGCATCTTTTGAAACGGAGTGGTTGACTGCTCTCTTGCTGTTCTCTGGAGGCTCTGAGCACTATTTAAAACTTTTTTGGTTTTTAGCTCAGATTTTGGCACGACAACTTTGGAGTTCAACCAACTAAGACGTGTGGCCTCTGATGTTCAACAAACATGAGATAAGTACTGTCAGATTGGTGAAAAGAAGACATCTGTTTTCCTCGTAACCATGGAGACCGTGCAAAAGCTAATGCTACCTACGCTAGCTTTGGACTTCTGAAATGGCAGACTTTTCACACCTGAAGCAGCCGAGGACGATGCAGTGAAATAGTTTGATTCTTCGAATTTCATCCACCCTGTGATGTTCAACAGACACAAGTTAGGATTTTGTGAATGGAGTTGTTTGTTTGTCTTGTAACCATGGCGATGGTACATAAGCTATGAAAGCTAACTTTGCTAGATTTGGACTTTAAAAATGCTACAGAACTTTTACATCTGCTGCAGCTGAAGCTTTTGCAGAGGAAGATTTCGTGGGGATGGTTTTATCACCGACAAACAACAGAAGTTCACCTGCTCCTCATGTACTGACTGTGATGGTTGCAGAATCTACTTGCTCCACCGCACTCTGTTTCCACTCAACTGACCTGCTCCTCCAGTAAGCCTGAGAGCCAAGCACAACATCATGGGATTGTCCGAGCGCCGTTAGTGGAGCTCACTGCTCCTACAGACCCCAGAGGCTTTGCAGATGGGTAAATGCAGAGAATGATTCCCTCTCGGGATAATATATTATTATCTATCTATCTATCTATCTATCTATCTATCTATCTATCTATCTATTATTATCTATCTATCTACATATTAGACAATATTTTATGTGGTTGACTAGAGACACTCTTGGTCACTTAAACATGTGCTATCAATCGATAGTCGCCTCAGTGTTCAATGATGTGACTAAATATCTGACTCAAACTGCATTTACAAGACACAAGCTCAGATGTTTGCTGCTAATTAACACTCATAAAACAACACTTAAACCAGATTTACATATGAAAATTCATGATAAATTTGCAATGTGCTTTTAACTTAAAAAAGTCATTAAATGCTAAAACATCACCGCCTATTTTTATTTGAACATTTACAGAGCAACTTTCTTCATTATTTTTTTAAACAGCCTTTTTTGTAGCTTTTTTATTTACTATAATCGATACACTCAATTAGGGATGGGACGATATACATATTATCGCTAATCGCAATAATTAAGGGCCGCATTTAAATAATCGGGGCCTTTTTTTATAATTGTGATAATCGTACGTGACGATAATCGCAATAATAGCAGCAGTCGGCTTCATAAGAGCATCTAAAATCTGACGCTGTGAACCCAGTAATAAGCTGTATTATGGTTAAACAAAGAAAAGGTTCATGTGTTAAAGTTAAATAATGACTCTGAGACAAGTTAGTAGATTTTTGCTCAACATTGTAAACATTTGTTCACTTTGAATCATTACTGATTGTACTTAGACCAAAATACAATAAATAGTTGTTCAAACACATGCATATTGTGCGCTAATAAATATTTCAGTGATTTTGAATCTGTGCACTTTTACG
This sequence comes from Mugilogobius chulae, assembly GCA_038363315.1. Classification (NCBI taxonomy): domain Eukaryota; kingdom Metazoa; phylum Chordata; class Actinopteri; order Gobiiformes; family Gobiidae; genus Mugilogobius; species Mugilogobius chulae. Next base: position 28,438,619 of record CM076411.1, on the reverse strand, counting down.
TTTAGTAAATTATCGTGATAATATCGGTAATCGCGATTATTTTGGTCACAATAATTGTGAGTGCAAGTTTTAATATTGTCCCATGCCTACACTCAATATTTAGTTTTTGCATATCTTCAAGACAACAATCACAATATTATCTAAAATTTGATGTATTGCCCACCTCTACATCAGGTTAAGCAGTAGCTGTAACATTCACAAACCTTCTTCTTCTTCCTGGTTTCGGGCTCAGACTCAGACTCGTCGGACTCGGATTCGCTGCTTTCGGATTCGCTCTCCTCAGACTCAGACTCAGACTCGCTCATCTTTCTGCTTTTGGGTTTTCTTTGCGGCTTCCTCTCCTCCTCGCTGCTCTGATCGCTGGAAAACAAATAACATTGACTGAGCATGTACATTTCCATTCACATTGCAGAGTTAGTTTTGTAGCTGCAGTTACCTCTCCGTCTCGTGCACTGGTTTCTTCACTTCCTGGATCTTCTTCTTGCTGCGTTTGGGCTCCTCTTCCTCCTCCTCTTCCTCAGACTCGGAGCCTTCGTCGCTCTCTTCACTCTCAGACCCCGACCCGCTCTCCTCAGACCCACTGCCGCTGCCTGAAGCACTGCCACTGTCCGACTCTGACACAACAGAAACATTTAATAATAAGTCTTTCTTTGATAAGATGAATGAGTTTAATTTTGGTCTCCCATATCTTTTAATGATGTTCTTAATCTTCACTCCAAGATGTCATCATTATTATCATTCTATCAACTTTAGTTTTATTTGTTCGTAGGAAGAGGCCAACTATATTTATATAACGTTGTTGCCAATTCAAGCCAGAACTGTCCTGAACAATTCAAATAAAAATACACATAATTTTGAAATAGGTGCTTTGGAGGAAATAGTCTAGTGCTATAAACATACCCCTTTAGGCCAACTGGACACAAACTAAGGCTAAGGTACTAAGGTATACTTCATTATTCCCGTAGGCAGGAAAATATGTCCTCTGCATTTAACCATTCTTCAATGTCTCTGGGACATTCCTCAGGAGACCATCTCCAGATGTTCTTACTAGGCTTGGTCACGACTACCATAGCCAGAGGATATTCCCTAACATGCATTAGGTTAGGGAACATGCATATTATAGGTTGGTGGGGAAAACTGGAGTGCCGGAGGAAACCACCCACACACGAGAAGGAACATGCAAACTCCACACAGAAAGGCCCGGGCCGAGCGGGAATCGAACCCACGACCACACAGTTTCATACACATTCTGTAGCACTTTTTGTGTAATTTCCACACAGCTGTAGTTGTGTAAATGCAGGCGGCACGGTGGCAGAGCTAATAGCGCTCTCGCTCACAGCAAGAAGGTTGAGCGTGTTCCCACCAACCAATAACATGCAGTTTAGGGAACACTTGGTGTTAGTCGGAGGTTGAGGCGCCAGGTGATTAGGCGAATCGCCTCTGCTGAGCTGCTCCCAGGCTGTTTACAGTCACTAAGTGGGAAGGGGATCCTCTCACCTTTGTAGCTCTGTTTGTGTAAAGCGCTATACAAATAAAGATTACTTACTTACTTACTAAAAAAAGCTGATTAAACTCTCTTCTAATTTACCTTTTGGTGCCACCAAGTCATTCCAGACACCATTTCTAATAAGGTTCGGTACAAATAAACTAATTTGACTGCAGAACTGCAGAAGCCTGCGCAGTGGCAGATTAAACACTATCGACTGATTAAAAGTCTCTTGCCCATGTGGAACTTTGACCAATTTTTTCCACACAAAAGGCCTCATTTCCATATGAAAATGCGACATGATAAAAAACATGTAATACATTTTTCTTACACTTATGTGAGTCAACTACAATGCAAGTTTAACACTGATAACTATAAAGGTACTGTTTTTTTTTCTATTCACCGACAGCAGACCTGAGCAAACTGTGACCCGAGGGCCAGATGTGGCCCTTGACCCGTTGTGATCAGGCACCTTTAGATGTGTATACTTTTTTAATTGATTGGTCCTTTTAATAGTAAGAATTTCTTGTATCAATGATTGTGGTCCTTGTCTGGATGTTTCCCGATGTTCCTGCACTCTTGTATTTGATCCTAAATCTTGTCTTTACTCACGGCTGTCGGCGGACTCCGTGGGCCCGGATTCTTCCTCTGAGTCGGAGTAAAACGGTTTCTCCACCTTCTTCTCCTTCCTCTTCTCACGAGCGCTGCATTTGGACCATTCGGGAACCTGTGGAAAACAAGCCACTCTCTTCAACACCGAGCCACTTCTGCCTTTTACATTTTGTCCTTAGAGCAGGTTAAGAGCAGCACGGCCATGGATGTCTCTAACTGCACACGCACAGCCAAACCAAGCCAAAAATACAGAATCAAACTAAAGGAGCTCTGCCGATAAAGCCGAAATGGAGTCTAGTTTGGAGAATTTGTCTGGAGTATTTTGTAAAAGATGGTTCAATAGATAATGATAAATGTACATCTTCTTGAGGTTTGGAGAAGCAGACAAGAGCAAGGTGGAAAGTATCTGTTATCTGGACAGTGTTTTTGAAGATTGAGACGTTTCAACTCTCATCCAACAGTAATTTTCAACCTGATAGAAAAGACCTAAAGCTTTCTGCACACTTCAGGAGTTTTGGTCCCATGTTAAGCCTGATGTTTTCCTCTGCGAGTTCGGGAGGTGTGGCCAGAGTAAGGATTTTTTCAAGAGATGTTTTGTGGTTTCTCTTCTTATGTCTGTGCGTCTCTGTGACTCTGTTAGGACTGTTTGTCAGGAGCATTAATTTAATTTAATTGACCTATTTAACCAGGGAAGTCCCACTGAGATTCAGAACCTCTTTTGCAGGGGAGCCCTGGGGGAAGGGTGAGGTTCACCTGCTGCACGAGCGAGGACCTTTACAACAGAAGCATCTGGTGCATCTGCCTTGTGACGATGACTCTTAAAATGTCAAATAAAGATGAAACATCGCTTTGTGCTCATAGTCAAAGTGCAGGATTCTTTTTTACGATCATTACACACGTCATCTCCAACACACCTGCTCTTCAAAAGATGTAAGAAGCCCCAAACTTTACTAGACTTTCGCAGAACTTGGTGCGAAGCAACTTTAAACGCGCCCAATGCGTCCGTGTAACAGCTCCGCTCTCCTGTGACCTTTATAAACCTGCTTTAATCCACTGGCGTTTATCATTGTTTTTGTTGTTTCACTTTTATAACTGCGCACATGAAAGAAAACTCACACACACACTGTTCTCCTCTACTGCTGTGCTTCACAAGTCTGTGTCGTCTCTGCTCTTCTGACACATGATGCAACTATCCTGTAAATGTCCTTATGTCTGTGTCTGTTTTTCTGACACGATCTTAAACTCCTCTAGTGTGCAGCCGGCATACTAATGTTTATACTGATCTGAGTTTTTGTCGTGTTTCTACGAAGCAGCTACACCCTGATTGTCTGGTGGGTCCTAGTTGTGTAAGAAGGGAAGTTTGGATCACAACAAGTTACTTAACTTCAATCTGATTGAAAATGACAGTCAAATGAATTGTCTCGAGCTTCGAAAACACTGCTCAGATGACAACTTTGACACCTTTCTACTCTAGATCACTCCTGGACAAATTAGGGATTACATTGACTAAAAGTACTGTACTTAAAGAGCATACACAATTTTTTCATTGTTATAATGTAGTTTAAGCATCAAAAACATAGTTGTAGTTAATTTGCACGTGTGACACTCAATTCCAAATTAGGTTTGTTCTTCTGTCAAACTGAAAACACGCCGTTTCACCTCGTGATGTCACTAATACTTGGTGTTTATAAATTCCACGAAATTTTACTAGCATTTATGAACGGTACCAGCCTTTGAATTTGAGAATCCTTTGGAGCTCAAACGAATGAGTGAACTCTTCGTGAAGCTGAAACCCTGGAGCTTTCCGATGATAAGCAGCTCTAATTACAAGTGAGAACAAGCTCTGCACAAAAGAAACAAACTATTTTGGTCTAAAATGTATTTTCGGAAAGAAAGAGCAATTAAGCTGAATGTAATTTAAGTAAGAATGAGTTATGAGTCTGTGAAAGGTGTTGTAACAAAGTACTTCATCCACCAATGACTCTCGTGATTTTTACATCTCACTGCTCACTTTAACAATGCAGTGATGTCATCTGCATAGACCTCATTTAATCAATTAGTTAAAAGTAAAACAGGACTTACTTTAAAATGACTGAAGGCGAGACATAAAAATAGTGATTGTCTAACATTATTCCAGCTTTAATCAATCATAACAATGCCTGAAGTCACTCATTAACTAAACGACTAAAAGTTTTTTGGCTGTTTTTGCTGCGACTGTTGCGGAGCCAAGAGAGTCTGGATCCAGCCACAGTTTGGAGAGAAGCTTTGGCTGCAGAGTGAAGCTCCAATCTGCCACGTCCAGGGCCAAACTAACTTTCTATAAGTTGAATGAGACTAGGGTTTGTATTAGAGGCCAATGATTGAGTAATAAACTAAACGGATGAGAAGGTAGAGTCAGCCAGATTCTTCTTCACAGAACTAATTAACTCATGGTTTGTCCTACTGATATTTTTCCCACCTCAGCTACAGAGTGCAGCTGTGTTTTTCTTGAACATGATATAATCTGGAATCTGGATTTACTGTAAATTCTGAAATATATGCCTCTACGTTTTTCACTGGGCTTTACAACGGAATGATATAGATTCTCAGGACATAAACTATGTTACATTTCCAGGACATTCACAAGAGAATTTTAGGTATCTCACATTAGGCTGCGATATTAAATTTCTGCGATATGCGATATGGCTCTGAGATTGCGATATTCGATATTTTGCGATATTTATTTTTCAATTAGAATTTCTCTGTACATTTATTTAAAGTCGTTATTACACTAAACGATGTGCGTATAAACCGCACACGTTCTGTGTCTTAGTAATTGCTTAAGTTAATTGAGGCGCGGTCATGTTTAGACGATTTTTTACACGCTTAGTTGCTGGTTGCTCTGAAATCTGGCACCGCAGATGGTACCTACACGTATGCTGACAGTACACTTATCACAACTAGTTTTGTGCTTTTCATCTTGTTTTAACCAACACAATCACAAGAGTTGTTCTTAAGAGAAGAGAACGAGTCAACCATCGCGCTAAAACGGATGAATATGCATAAAATGTAAAAATTGACATCCTTGCGATATGGATATTGCACGTGTCAATATGCATATCGATATTTTTTATATTGTGCAACCTACTCAACATCTACATTAGCATTTTTGTAATCGTTTGTGAAGTCTACAGCAGCTTGATGTACAACACATCTGTAACAGAGCCAGAATGGTCCATAGCCATAAAAGACTAGGGGCCAGGGGTCCTCCCTCAGAAAATTTTGACCCAAATGATGATATTTCTTGCATTCTGATGAATTTTTGTCGTCTGACCAACTGGACAACATTGGTTGATTAAACAATAAAAATAGTTATAACCAAACTTTGCTTAGGACAGCATCTAGATTGCTCACCTTACATTACAACCCAATCTCACAAGAAAGCGTACATTTACCACGACATTACGCAACATGTAAATTACGTATGATTAGCACAAGCTCACTGTTTTGCATAATTATGCCACGCGTCGTAGTCCCAGTTCATTTCAATTGTAGTTGTTAAGACGTGTTCTTATTTATGAATATTAACGAAATCCTGATTCTAATGTTAACCTACCCCAAGCCCCAGACCTAAACTTAGGCATTTTAGTAACCTGAAGCCTAAACTTACTTGTTTCACCTAAAGAAAACGTCCCCATGTGGCTGCAACCAAAACTCGTATCATTTTTACTTTTTTTCATATTGTGCTAAATGTACGACGTAACATACGCAAAAAAGGCCTGAACTCGTGCTCAAAATACGCTGTTTTTGTGTCGTGGTAAATGTACGCCTTCTAGTGAGACCGTGTTGCATATTATATAGAACTGGTAGCAAAAATACAGTTTGTGCATTATCTTATGATAGACTAGATCATATTGCAAGTCAACACTTTATTTTCCATGACATTTGGCTGTTTTTCTCTTTTTCCATGAGCGGAAAATTTACTTTATCAGCTTTTCCAAGAGGGGAAACTTGATTTAAAATAAAAAAAATCATACAATTTTTGGAGACTGGGCTAGAAATATCTGACCTTTTGCATTTAACACTACTATAGAGTCCTTTTTCACTTCGCAGGTACAGTATGTGTGTAATATATACTACAATATGGACACTGGACATTTGACTGTCGGTGAAGGAGGGTATGATTAGACATAAATACAGCCTTGTCTTTCAAAGTAAATTTACAAAAACAAGTACAAAATGTGTATCTCTTCCTGTTACATTGCTCCAGTCTGCTTCTCCTTCATTTAGAAATCACAAAAGCATCAAACGACACCACATTTACAAAATACCGCTCTGTTTCTTTAAGAGAAATTACATCTTTTTGAAGAACAGCGCTTACCTTTTGTGTGCATTTTTATTGACCAATCTCACTTTAATAAGATCAGCCAAGAAAATGCATTAAAAATAAACACAATTTCTTCAAAAAGACTAATTTCTTTCACAGTTTTGGCCCAAATACTTAATTTTTGGGTTTAGCTTGGGCGTTAGCGACTACTACAATATATGCAGGGGTCAACAAAGCACTTTAGGGTTTGATGCTAAGTCTGTGCTAAAATGGGGTTGCGTTTTTTTGGGGGTAATTATTATTATTAGAGGAAGTTGAGGGCTGTTTGCCGCTAACTGACTCACACTGGTTAATGTAGTGACCCTTTCGAGCAGCGCAAAAACCTGGCAGACGAGGAAAAGAAAAACACAGAGGGATGGACGTGGGATGGGAAGAAAAGAAAGGAAGATATAAGTTTAAAAATTCAGGAGGAAAACACAGTCCAAAAAAACAACAAGAACAAGGGAACGTGAGAACAGTTCAAGAGAGACAAGACAGAAACTCGAGATTAGCCGTTAGCAAAATGTGGATTTAAAGACAGTGGCCTCGTTCAGAGCAAAGTCGAGATCTGGACTCAGAGTGGTTGCAGAAGGAAAGTATAATTGAAGGATTGAGAAGAATAGCAAATGTAAGTAAGATTAACAATGAGAGAAGGCTGAAATATAATAATGACCTTTATGGATGCAGCCTATTTTCCCTAAACTCAGCCTGACAAAAAACTTTCCAAACTGAAACTGTTCCTGAACCTTTGGATGCACATGTAATTGTCTGGACTCTTTGTGAAGCTGAGACTTTATAGTTTTAGCCTCTGTCTCTGACTGACTGTAATCGTAACTGAGAACAAGCTCTGCTCAGAGGAAAGACATTATTTAATTTCAACCTGAATTTTCTTTGGTAAATCTGCAGAGCATTTTGTGTGAGTTAGGTGCAGTTTGGGTTCAGCAGGACTTAGTAAGTGCTTGAAACCAATGTGTCCTGTTAAAGAATCTTTCACACTAAGCCGAGGATCGGTCAAAGGGGTTCTAAGTCGTGGAGGTGGGTTTATGAAGACTTGTTTGTAGGACTGCCTCGCCAGTTGCCAGATATGCAGCTCTTTGATTGGCCCGCGGCTACAGGAGAACCACCAAATCAGTACGCCGGAAAATCATGCAGAAAATTTAGAATGACGCTTAACAGAAAAACAGTAGTTAGCCGAGCATGGATTGTTGTTATTTACCTGGGTTCAAACAGGACGTAATACAAATGGCTTCTATTTGAACGACTGCTGTACGAAGACTCAATTCACATCTAGTAATTAGGTCTGACTGAGCTATCCGTGAGTTAAGAAAGACAGGCATCTGGTTGACAGACAACATCATCCATCACACTAGGAAATTACAGTGTGATTACTCATCATTTTTTTGCGTAGCATACCGGAGCACGTGAACGGTGAAAATGCAACTCCACCAGAAACGTGAATGTGATATGGTCGACGGATCGCACACTCTTATTGGAAGCAGATCCACTGACTGTGTCGGACTCAAAAGAAATGAGGCTATCTGAGTTAAATTGGCATCTGTTTTTTTTTTTTTTTTTCGTTGGTCCGATCACTTGCTGTTCACTTGTTTGGATCCTGTTTGTGTGAATGTTCTTTTACATCAGTGCACCTAAAAGATACCGAACAGACGCTGCATCGCTCCTCTGTACCAACAGTGACTGGCAGTTGTGTTAGAGTGAAAGACCCTTTACACCAGATGTCTGTAGAAAGAATTCGCAGGAAGTCTATTATTTCTGTAAATTCCAGGGGTCTGATGTGACTTTCAAGCCATTTACAAGCATTCTTATTGGAATCCATGTGAATTTGTGCAGACAAATAAGGACCACACTGCACTGGAGTTGGTATAAGAACAGGAACACCCGCAAGTGTCCTAAACCAAACCCGCCACACAGTCAGTGTGCACGGTTAAGCTTCTCTCCTGGCTCGATTCAGTCCTTTTGTGGACATTCATTCTCCACCGGTGCTGCTGCAACTGTCACCTCCTTCAACCCCACACACACGAGAGGAACTGAATACTGTTGTGAAAAAAAAAGCTGCAGAGGGCTCTATATAGGCCTGGTGAAAGTTACTTTGAGCGGAAAGAATCCAGCGCACCGGACTGCACACTGTACCGTGTGAGAGCCTCTTGTACTTTTAAAGAAAATGGAAACACTACAGGTGACGGCACTTGAGCTCAGCTGGATGCAGTCTGATCCAAAAAAGCTGGTGTTTGCAATGAGGGCCTAAAAGACACTCGTTTGGGCATCATTTCTTTTTCTAGTGCTTCAGCTCTGTCAAATCTGCAAATAAAGATGAAGTGTGTGTCCAAGTTGACTTAGCAGACCTCCTTTGACCTTGTGTTAAATATTAACTTGGAATTTGATTTTGTACCTTTAATTCGCAAGTATACCTCACAGAAACTGCAAACAGCACTGATATGGGCGCAATGGTTGGTTAAGTCCCTGCCGATTGTGAAGTCATTAAACCTGAACGGTGCAATGTCAGTCACAGAGAACTGACTGACGCATAGAGGAATGAAAACAAAAGCTTAGTAATACTTTCCAAATGTCCACATTGGAAGTCCAGACAGAAACAGAAACATAATGTCTGTACGAGGCACTATCATTAAAATATTACTCCAATATAACGAGTTCAATCATAAAAGAGCAGAAAGCAAAAAACAGTCAACAACCAGCACTTCATAAAAGGCATTTAGTGTGAATGTCTTCATCTGGGACAAAGTGCGTCTGAAGTGAACAAAATGAGGAGGAAATGAGACGATGGATGGAGAGGTGAGGCTCAGAGGCTCATGCAAACAGTCAAACATAGAAAGACTGGTAAAACAAATTCTACCATGTTTAGATCAAATATGGAGTATTTATGTGCAAGAAAACTAGAATAGTTTTTCAATATTAACATAAGAAAGATCTGTCAATAAAAATGTAAGAATTAAATATGTCGCGCCCAAATGTTCCTGTTGTTTTGCCTTTCGACACATATTTAAAGCTTCTAACTGAGCTACTGCTTGGTCAAACTGTGGATAGATCAGTGGCTTCAATTGGAAAAGCATGAGGTTAAGATTAGTTGATGAATTGTTTAGTTCATCCCTGCATTTGACCCTTCCTTCTAAACAAAGAGATTGTGCAGAGATTCAAATTGATGGGCGGGACGAAGGAAGTCTGCAGCCAGACGCCTCTCAATCTTTTTGCTTTGAGGCGAGAGCACTATCGTCTGCACCATGCCGTTTATATGTTCTTGTATGTAACCTGGCTGGCCAGACGGTTTATCTCGCAATATTTGTGAATTCACAAACTTGAGAGAAACCATCTGGCCTTCCAGCAGCTCGATTGGTTTGGAGTTCGAACCAGCAGTGTTTCGGCCCAATTACATCTGAGTAGGGCCGGCTCAGAGGGGCTGTTAACGCTGAGTCTGATTCAAGCTAAATAAAGATGGCTGTCCGTGGATGTACAGTTTTCTGCTGCTTTTGATGCTGTTTTAGCAGAAATACGAAGCAATTTATTTTTGAAAGAACAGCAGTGTGTGTAACACTTGTTCTATCCCACACAGACATTGGATACACCATTACGATTTGTTGCTGTGATTGCTAAGCTCAAATAAGGTCGGCCTCACACTCAATCAGCTCGAAGTATTTCACTAAATGCCCCACCTTTTCCCGAACGCTTTCAGCGAATCAAGTTGCAGATGGAGACTGTGGAAGAGCTCAAATCAGAGTTCAACACAGATCCATCTGGCGTGAACCAGGTTAGTTCTTATGAGTCTTTGTCAGTTTCCTCTACAACTAAAAACATGTACAATAGGCTGCTCCTCTCCTCCATCACTTAGCACTATAAGATCTGAATCTCAGCTAGATTTTACTGGTTAAATTAAAGTCAGTAAATAAAAAGTTTGTCTGGAGAAGTGAGCTGCTGTGGACAACACTCGAGACACATCTCCAAATCCTGACCTCAGTCTGGCCTGGACCGAGCTGGAGGAAGTGATTGTAGTGCACTTTTGGTTGGTTTGAGAGTCCAAAGCCCTGAGATGAGCCACTCAGACACAAGTACAAATGTCCACTCAGACTGGCTGTTTTGTAGTATTATTAACACCAAAGAGCAGAAATCAGATCAGAGAAGTCCAAAAGTTTATAGAAAGATTTAGAAAAGCACAGCAGCAGCTCCACACAGAGCACCTCTCTCCAGTCGCCCAGCAGCCCGATTCTGGCCTCACTGGTGTCTATGACCTCCTCAGTCTGTGGAAGGGACAAGCTTCAGAAACACTGAGGTTTAAAACTACGAACACTGAGTTTAAAACTACAACACTGCAAAAACCACTGCAAAACAACACACTCACATCACCATCTCAAAAACCAGACCAAAACTAACAGAACCTGGACTTTCTCTTTAAAATGGAAAAACGTGGTGTCTGTTTAAAATATAGTAAGAATAAAACTGGGTGGAGCAGCAGCCACGATTCATTTCCTGTTTACATTGACTTCTAACCTTTTCATTAGCGGCAACGCACTTACATAACGTCACAACATAATCTCGTTTCCTCTGAGACTCGGCAAAGGGAGGAGTTGGAGAGGAGTTTTACTGTCTGCTGTCGTAAAATCAATTCTTTTTCGATTTCTCTGACCACGAGCTGCAGGAGGGTAATCCGTGCCAAGACCAGCTTTTTATTGACAAAATGCTCAGCAGTGAAGTTGTTTATAGTTAGTTGCTATGTTTAATGCAAATATCTCATGTTTTGTTTTAAAAAAAGCAGATACAATGACTTTATTTTGTCGTAAACTGCTACCTAAGAAGAGAGAATTTGCAGAACTGAAACCTACTTCACAGTGCGGGGCTTACCTTGCTTGTTTGCTTATGGCAGTTGATTTAGGACATTTTTTTATACTGTCGCGCAACAAATAATTTGTTGTGCGACAGTATAAAAACATCTTGTTTAAGCAGAGAAAGGCAAAGAGTTTGTCTGTGTGTGTTTCTAAAGTCAGTGTCAGTGAGAAATGTGAGAGAAACAGAAATGTTCCTGTAGTTTTTCTGCTTTTCTGCCACTGTTTACCAGATTTTCTCTTTTACCACGCCACATACAAACTAAATATTCAGCGGTAATTGTGGCTGTTTATATTTATTATCAGTCTGTAGCTGCTTTGTTCCTATTTTAATAGTGTTTCAAGCTTTAGTATAGGAACTAAATTTTCTCTCTGTTGAGTTTCATTCATTTTTGCCACTCGCTGCTTACAGTTAGAACACTGTCATGTCATCTGCATAACCTCTATAGCTAAGCGTGTCTACTAGATATCTGTTTTGACCAATCACACAACTGCTTTCGCCCTTCAAACTACGCCCCTATTTTTTCTCTCTCTCTTTTAGTTCTCCAGCACTGCCCAGTTTGACAGCTCTGTTTGAAATGTGATTACAGAGTCCAAACAAGGCTCAAAATACGTCTAAATCAGAGCTAAACAAGAACCAAGTCTGATCTAGAAAAGGCAAAACGTAACATTAAAAAACCTGGAAAATATCAAAAACTTTGCGCTGTGAAAGTGAAATTTGTTATTAACATATTTCAAAACAATGACGACAAAATCAAGCCTTGAGGTCACACGAGAATCACGAAGATCTTTTAAATATTTTGGGTGAATTTGTGACTCGCTCAAGCTCTGATTTTTGCACTTAAAACACATAAAAATACAACGTTGGCTGTGAACCGATGGCACATGACAGGAGTGTGATGAAGGAGGAGGAAATGCGAGAATTGTGTCGGGTAAATTTGGTAGATTTTGATCGATTATTGATTGTTTTTTTCCCTTATGTGCGATTGGCTCAAACGCAGAGGAGGCGGAGATGGTGCTGCAGAGTTGTTTTGTCACTAAAGCTGCGTTCACACTGGAAAAATGAGCACAGATGTTCAAATTTGATCAGATTTTGTGATGTTAAAGCATCTCATGTTGGTTTAGCTCTATCCTAATCATTATACTGTTTATTTTTGGACATTTTAAAGTGTAGTATTGAGATAAAATGACTTCTCTAACTGACTTTCATGTGGAAACACACAATAATCAAATCAGCTTCTCAAAGTGTATATTTTAGTCCATTTAATTTATACAGTAGAGTTGCCAGGTTGCTTCTTTGTAGCAACTTTGGGCTTCTTCTTTGGGAAAGTCGCTAATGACGAGCATATTTTCATACTTTAACGCCTTAACAAAACAAATATGTCAAAGTCATTAACCTGTGAACTGTGTAGGAGCTACTCAAATTTACGACTTACGAGAGATTTAAGTTTTTAAAAGCAGACCAAGCAACTTCAGCGAAGTGCTCCCCTACAGCTCTCTTGTTAAAATTAACATAATTTATTAATTTTCATTTTTGCTAACTTTAGGCTGAAATAAGGCAGCAAAACACATCTAAACACATTTTGCATGTAAACTAAAAAAAATCAAAGAGCTAGGGTTTATTTCAGGCAATTCCGGGGTCGGGGAAGGGGCAAGGGGGGAGGTTGCAGTTGCTGTATATTGCAGGAGACAACCTAAAGTCAGTGGAGACAACTGACATTTAACAAGGCAAAACTATTACCTAAGTTCTGTTTTAATGTCAAATTGTAAATCTCAATAATGCTTCAAACCTATTTTTTTTTTTTTTATTAAGCTAAATATTGAATGTGCTAGGACAATTATCTATCACGTGACATGTGTACTGTGTTTGTTATGTGTTGTTTTTTTTGTATGTATGCTTTGCATTTAATGTTCGAAAGAGCGAATGGCGGCGCGGGAAAAAGTGCAGAGGCCCGGAGGCTCACTCCAAATGTACATTTTACATTTTTGACCAATGAATTTCTAATTTCTGTTTGGTATTGATCACAGATGTGGACAGATGTGGCTATTTTGATGACTTGACTTGACTTGATAAAATGGACTAAAACTTGGGGCTTGACTTGGAACTCTGTGACTTGACTTGATGCTTCTAGTTAATTTTAGATTAGCAAACTGAAACATTTCCCTCCTCACTTCTTTTTTGTGACCAGAAATTCATTTTAAGTAGACTTGACTTGGACTTCAGACCAAAAACTTGAGACTTGCAAAACACTGACTTGATCCTAGTTCTGTTTGAAATGATTGTTTCGTTGTTTGCTAAATCAACAATCTTGTGAAGCCTTGAGATGTGACTGTTGTTGTGATTTTGTGCTCTACAAAACAAATTTAACTGAATTAAACTAAAGTCTAACTGTTAAACTTTGAACCAATGAGACTCTTTTTGTCTGAGTGTGAACGCAGCTGTTCGAACGTATCTCTTATGAATTTAAACTATTTTCATTCCTCCTTGACAACTGCAAAATGGAGGTGCATGTCTTTACATCCATTTGATCGACCCAAATAGGATGTCTGTCAATGCGATGCCAATGTGAGTCAATGGAGCATGATTTTTGTTGGGAGATAATGTTATATTGGAGTAGGAGTGACTGGGGCGGTCTGGAGCACCCCTCGGGCCCCTCTTCTGTTCGGGACGTTTGGATTGGTCCCGTGTGTCTCTGTATGTTACTGTTCCCACTGCACGCACAGACTCCTTCACCTCCACGTTGCGCACGGAGGGGTCGGGGCGGATTCGGGCCAGTCGGGAAGCTCCTGGTAACCCCCAGCTTTGGCGTTCAGCAGGTGGGACAGAGAACCCAACTGGAAGTGGTCTCGGTCTGGAGAAAGAAAGAAGGAATTCAGTCAGGGCTTGGTTATGGTTTAGGGCTGCAACAAGTAACTGATTAGGATTTATGATTCAGATTGAGACGCAATGTCAAGTATGGCTGGGCGATAATGACAAAAATTCATATCTGGATATTTTTTCGACGAATCTCGATGTTTTAACAAACCCAACTTAAATGAGTTAAATACGTCTTTGAACTGTTTGTCTACATTAATAGGTTTCGTTCTTTGTTGCAAAATTTAGTGACGTTTCAGAAGTCCAGATGTTGAGCAAAAGCCTGATTTTCAACTTATAACATTGTAATTTCACACATTTCATTCTGGTGATGTTTATTAGTGACTAGACCCATTCACTTTTTGTATTTTAGGTCCTCGATATGTATTAAATATTCATGAAAGTAGTATCGGTAAGAGATGGTTTATTGCTTGACAAGTTCAACGGTCACTTCTATCTTCGTCAGAGAAAAATATAACCAGAAAACAAATGCAAGGTAATATACGAAATACCGTGCAAATCATGTGAAAAATTATATAGCGGACAAGAGCCGAACGACAGAGGTTGCAACAGGAGAATTTAAAGTCGACAATATCAGACTGCTGTAAACGGAATAACCACATAATGGACTGGGACAACTCACAAACTATTACAAACGATGGATCAAAGAAGCAATAGAAATCAGAAAGCAGGCCCACGCACTTTGAATTGAGACGAAAGACTCAATTCAAAGTCTTTCCTGTACTTGGAGCAGCCTTCTCCAGAGACCACCGAGCGGCGGGTGGCGTGGTCAGCCAGGTAGAATACGGGTCTACCGGTCTGACCACGCCTGAGAACAGCAGCTGATAAGACACGTCACCATCACGACGTGCGACGCCTCTGACAAAGACGGAAGTGACCGTTGAAACTGGTCAGGTAATAAACCATCTCTTACGATACTTGTCTGATAAAGAAGAAAATACTTTCATGACTACTTTAAGAAGACATGACGAACAACCCTAACTATTAAATATTATTGGCCAATATAATGTAAGATGTCATGTAAATGCAATGTCAGACAAAATGTTTGCAAAAGTAGTCACAGAAGTGCAAAAAAAATACATTTACAATTCTTAGCCACAATTTTACCTTATCACTTTGTAAAATTGTTATTTTTTATTGCCTAATTGTGTAGCTTTTTTCTATAAACGATGTACTTCATATTCAATATTTGGATATCAATATTTGAATATATTGCCCAGCTCTTGTCAAGAAAAAAACACTACATTGTGGGTCTAGTCAACTTAAAACCCAGCAGCCAAATCGCTCTTTTTTCCCAAAACTATGAGATATATTTTCTTTTGCACCGGGTCTCGCACAGCTCCAAATATGGCAACAGCAAAGATCAAGCACTTTTTACGTTTTTTAACTCTAGCATTACAGGATTTTTCTAGTTAGCCTTGAGCTAATAAAATTTTAATCTCAGTTCCACAAACTTCAGCTCAAAACACGCAGCATCTACATTTTAAATGGTGAAACGTGTCTTACTTACCAAACACATTGCTAATAAACCTCTAATCACCGCTGTTGCTTAAACCTAATTACCTCTGCTTGTTTATTGTCATTATTATGCAAATGAACCCAGAGAAACAGCACAAACACAGAGTTTCAAACCTTTAAAGGGAGACTCGAGGACTGGAGCTGGTTTCAGAGCCAGGAACAGTTTCTTGGCGTATTTACTCAGAGCTCCACTTTTCTCTGTCGGGACGATGAGCTGCCGGATGAACCGCGCTCGGTCACGGATGTCGTAGTTTTGGTCGTATTTCGCCAGATTCAACACGTACTGAGTCAACAACTTCGTCTGGGGAAAAAAACAAGGCAAGACAGACAATTATTACAACAAATTCATTCTAAAACGTACGTGTTTGGAAGTTTTTTATGATTTTTTATGAACAAGAAAATAATTTAAAGAAAGTTAACTCTCCAGATTTGTAAACACTGGACTATCTAAGCTCTTTCATTAACGTAGAATGACTCTAGCTGCCAAAATAAAACCTGTTTCAGCCAAAGCAAATGCTGTTTAAAAACGTTAGGCAGGCTTCTGTCTAACCTGGCTTTGTCAGATTACTATGTGGATCTCTCTGAATTGAGTTCAACAAATCAATCTGGAATGACGTCCACTGAAATCGTGGCATTACTTGAAACTGATTGGTTGAAGTATCTGAACTCGGAAATAGCCATGTCACATTTTTTGTTAAAGACAGATCAGAAAAGAATGGAAAGATTTATTGTCATTTTCACAGAGTACAACAAAATACCGTTGGGTGAGCCTCTGGGCTGCTGCACTTTTTTGCGCGCCACCACTCGCTCTTTCGAACATGAAATACAAACCATACATACATTTATTGTATACATACATACCCAGTCACTTCTCCATGGTTTTAATGGTCTCTCTCCTAAAAGGTTGAACTACTTAGCAAAACCACAAGGCATGAATGAATGTACCTTCATGACTT
This sequence comes from Mugilogobius chulae, assembly GCA_038363315.1. NCBI lineage: Eukaryota > Metazoa > Chordata > Actinopteri > Gobiiformes > Gobiidae > Mugilogobius > Mugilogobius chulae. Next base: position 28,421,980 of record CM076411.1, on the reverse strand, counting down.
TTACATTTCCAGAATACATTGTTGAGAAATCCCATTTTGTAAAAACGCAAATGTGTAAAAGAAAATCTATGAAGAATCTTATAGTGTAGAATAATATAGAATCTTCCCCTGTGCATAAATTGAAAACGTGTTTGGAACTATTGACACATCTTTATTCTTAAATCCTCTGACCTGTTTGGAGTTGGTGAGATAGAGTTTTGCTGCCAGGTTCAGGATCTGCAGCTTCACGATGTCCTCTTCGTTTGTGAAAGACTTTGCCATTTTCCTCAGGACGTCTGGAGCGATCTTTGGGACGTGTTCACAATATTCTCCGATCAGCCACAGGATACTGGCCCTCGCCATCGGCACCTGCACAAGTCATTATGTTTACTACTAAAGAAGACAAATCTATTCATGTTTTGGTCCTCTTGATTAAAGCAGCTGCTTTATGTTTAATCATTGTTTTAGACCTGACTTAGACTAATTTTAACACAATTTAAACCTGAAATAGATACAATTTTGGTTTGGTGGTGCAACATAAGAATCACTGGTATAGATCATTAGTAGTAGTTGGTCATTGCATTTTGTGCAGCTTAATAGTGTATGTGGTAGCAAGTAGTGTGGGTACATAACAAAAGAGGGGGGCCTGGGTGGCATCCCCCGAATATTACAGCTATATTAGGTGTTTTTTGCATTAATTTTGGAAGTTTCCATGACTTTTGTTGGCCAAAATGCACTTTTTAGTCTTTTGAACAAAACCTCCACAACTTAACTACTCTATTACTATTACTGTATTTCTGATATGCCCTGCACCAAATGTTAATCCAAATCTAGTAAAATAATTGTATATAATCATTTTACAGCTGAACACATGGATAACCTATAAATAAGAATATTGAGGACAAATGTTCATAGTAGAATATGAACCTTCCATGATCAAAAGTACAGCGCAGATAAATGCTTTTCTATTCATAACTTTAGAGAACAATATATCAGTTGTTGAAATCCATCACAATTATCATGTCCTCTCCTGCAGTTCTTCTATGTTATGTTTCTTATGTTTGTGTATGAGCTGCAGTTGATGCAGAGTCCAGACCTGAATGTTGTCGATGAGCTTGGCCATGTGTTTGATGATGTCGCTGTGTTTCTCCGGCTGCATCTGGAGCAGTTTCTTTATCACCACCACAGACTCGGCCACAACCAGCTCTGAGGAAACAACAGAAACAAGCATAAACTGTCAAATACACAAGGCAAAGATAATAGTCAAGAGGAACATGGGGCCTCATTTATGACACCCAATGAACAAGTTTGCTTTTAATTTTTGGCTGAAAATGTTCTTTTGGAAAATCAAATTTTAACAACTCTCAGGAGCAGTCATCAGAATACAAACTCTGCTGTTTTAGTCCCAACCCCAGAGCCACTGTATGAGAAAAAAAGAAAGACATGGTCATTGACGCTGCTAGAAAGTTCTTGAATGTGAAGGTGTAAAAGTGTGATTTGAATGGGATATGGAGGACTTAAATTTTTTTTTCTCTTTTGAACAATCACTGTATATATTGAGCACCCAGACATACAAAAACCAAAATGCAAAAGAAGAAGAAAAAAAACAAAGGAAGCAAAAGAAGCAGCAGAAAAAGAAGCAGTAAAAGCAGCAGAAGAAGTAGCATCAGAAGAAGCAACAGAAGTAAAAGAAGAAGCGACAGGGGAAGAAGAATCAGCAACCAAAGCAGAAGAAGAAGTAACAGAAGAAGAAGCAGAAGCCGAAGAAGATGAAGCAGACAAGGCAAAACAAGCAGCAGCAGAAGTATCAGAGAAAAAATAGGCTGCAGAAGTAACAGAAGAAGCAACAGAAGAAGCATGAGCAGCAGCAGAAGACGAAGAGGAAGAAAAATAAGCAGAAGCAATAGAAGAAGCAGCATAAGAAGAAGAAACAGAAGAAGTAACAAAGGAAGAAGCAGAAGAAGAAGAAGCAAAAGAAGAAGGAGCAGCAGAAGAAGAAAAAGCAGGAGAAGAAGTAGAAGACGACGAAGCAGAAGAAGAAGCAGGAGACGAAATAGCAGAAGCAGCAGAAAAAGAAGCAGAAGAAAAAACAGAAGAAACAGAAGAAGAAACGGAAGAAGCAGCAGAAGAAAATGAAGTAGCAGAAGAAATGGAAGAAGAAATAGAAGAAGCAGAAGAAGTAGAAGCAGCAAAGGATGAAGCAGAAGAAGAAGAAGAAGCAGCAGCAGATGATAGCATATGTTGGAAAAGAGATGAGAGAAGAGCTTCTTTGTTTTGTGACATGTTTTTAGTCACTTTTAGTAAGCTTAGCTCCACTGTTGCTCCGTGTTCTCTACTGTCCCCAGCGGTCGGCTCAAGTACAGATCAGAAACAGCTCTAAGACTCGGCTTGGAAAGTTGTGAACATATATGAATCACAAATGAACCCATTAAGACTGAACCCCATCTGAATAGAGCTTAACCCTGCTCCGGTTATAGTAACAATGACGGTAGATGTAAAAAGCTGCCTCACCGTCTCTGTTGGACAGCAGCTGCACCAGACCGTTCAGACACGTGTCCCGAACCTCTCCGATGTTTGTGGCACAGCGGCCGATCGCTTGGATGGTCGCCGCTACGAAATCCTTGTCCATGCTTTTAATGTAAGTCTGAAAACAGCACACATACACAGAGTTATTACTGTTGTTGTTATGAAGCATTACTTTTGTTTTGACTCATGGTAAGTACTGCAATTTGAGTCCATCATGTTTCGTTTGAAGTGACAAATACCTGAAACTCTCTGAGAATAGTGGAGATGTTGGTCTCGTTTGCAAGATTGGTGAGAACTTCCAGCTGAAAAACACAGAATTTGATCGTGAATGAGTTAAGGAATGTAAAGTATAAAGTAAGACAGGAGGAATTGCAAAACTGACAAGCCCAGCCTAGCAAACCCAGGACCTTTTTGCTATGAGGCGAGAACACTACGCCACTGTGTTAATGATGTGGGAAGAGTTGGAAACCATTTATTCTTTAGAGCTGAAAAACACAAGTCTAAATCAAAGTTGGGACAAACCTTGAGGATTTTGATTTGTGTTGGGTCTGTGGAGCGAATGTAGAAACTCTTCAGATAAGGTTCAAACATCCCCTGAAACACAAAGTCACATTTTATTCCTCATATTGATTAATCTGCGAGTTTGTGGATAAATACTGTAGCATGTAACTGTAGAAAAACGTACCCGTCTCTTGATTGTCATTGTCGCCACATTCTGAAGAACAACAAACTGGACTTCACTGCAACACAAAATACAGTATACATATATTTACAACCAATTTTATATATACAGTATATTTCCTCTGCTCTGGCTCTGGCTCTACAGTAGTTTGTTCAACCGTAAAAGGCAAAATGTTCCAGAGCATCTACTGTTTTTAGACCCTACTTTTCCAACGTGAAAACTCTAAACCTGGAGGAGAACCACAGTGAAAGAGAAATCTACTCTCATGAAGATAAGGCTCATAGAGTTTAAGTCTGTAGAGCCAGAGTCCATTAGCAGAGGGAAACGACTCATCTGGCGGGACCAGGACAGGGAGAAGGAGGTGAGGCATAGGCCTGGCCTACTGTTATTAACATTTGCATCTATTAGGCCCTGTTAAGATCATTATGATTGTTTTGTTTCATATCTAAACGTTTTAAGCTTGCGAGCGTTCGCCTCTCACTCCTGTCACTCAAACTGCGTCGTCATGGTTACTAACACAGAGGGGAAAGGGGCGGGGCCTGCAGGCTGCTGCTTTTTTTGGTGAGAGGAGAGGAGGAGAGAGACGCTGTGGACGGCTTTTAACTTTATCAGAGAAAACCTTACAAAAAGCACACGCAGCAGCTCGTGTAACAGCAAAGACAAATCAAAAAGACGCTAGATTTTGCGCGGGATGTTTCTAGAAAGTTACCGCGAGTCTGAGCGCTGAAAGCGGCCGACCCACCCGCGGAGAAATAACAAACTCGTAACTTTATGAGATTAAGCTATACACCACCTCCGGCAGGTTACTCTCGGCTATTATTATGTGATTAAAAGGTCCGCTAAACAGGCGCAAGGTTTCTGTTCGTCTGTTCTTTGAGAGAGTCGAAGGAGAGCTCAGTAAAGCCGCTGAAGGGGCCACTCAAAGCGGCTGGATCACAGCGGACTGATAGTAAAAGTTTTTAGCCAACTAATCGATGACCAAATTCGTTGACAACTATTTTAATAATCGATTTTAATCGATTAAATCGATTAGTTGTTGCAGCCCTAATTAAGATTAACCAATATGAGGGGAAGAAATTGTCATCTATTTTATTACCAGATCACCTTGGAAACAAAATCCACAAACTGTCTTTAGTAATTTGCTATATTAGGCTCGGGAAGCGTCTGTGGTTACCATGGAAATAATGGCAAATCCACCATGTTTGTTGACAGTTTAGCAGAACTTCCATAGGAATACATTCGACAAAACAATTTAAAAAAAGTAAACAAAACAGCCGTGGAACAACCCAATAAACTGCTGGGTCAGTACTTTTAAATCTCCATTGGTTTAACATGGGACCAAATGAACATTCTAATGCTGTATGATGTCATGTTACTGAGCCTAATTGATCTATAATCATCTTTTTTTATACCATGAAATCCTAGAACTATAATAGAAGTAAAAACCCATCATAGAGCTTTGTATTTTGGTGAAACTGTACTGAACTCAGCTGCTGTTTGAATGATTGCACCATTAACCACACACACAGAGCCGGTTCAATAAAGAGCTGCCAGAGCGGGCTGAGTTATGAGCCTCACAGGCCACCGTAGGCCAACATCCGTCTCCGTGCTTTATGGGGCCGTGTTTACCTAAGTCTGCGTCCCTGTTTCATTTCATTTTGTGCTACAGGGCGGACGAGATTTAGGCTGTGTCAGTTTGTGCTCATCCCAAAGGTTTACGTTTCGCTGCTCTTCACGGATGTTTTCGTTTTCTGGTCGGGCGAATGTTCCGTTTCTGATCGGAGAAACACGGAAGCAGCAAATCGAGTGTGTGACGTTTAATATGATCTGATCTTCAGTCATTCAGCCATTATAGAGCAGAGAATGTTTCAAAACTTTGGTCTTAGTGGTATAGACGTAAAGATCAAGATTCGGTTGTGTCAAATTGTCAATTGGTGGCTTTGAATTTAAAGATCGACAACCAGTCCTTTGTAAAAAAAAGTGATTTGGAGCAAAAGTCAAACTCTGAGGGAGAACAATGATCCATATTTTTAAAAATGTCTTAAGGGTCTTTCACACCAAGCCGAGGGTTGGTGTGAATGAGGTTGTCGGGGATCAGAGGAGGGTGGAGCAGGTCGTAGAGGCAAGGTTTTGAAGACTTGCTGGTAGAGTCTGCGTCGCCAGCAGTCGCCAGCTACCGCATGTTTAGCTGTTTGATTGGCCCGTGGCTACAGGAGAACCAACAAATCAGTGCGCAGGAAAATCGCACGAAAAACCGAAAATGACGCTTACAGAAAAACAATATTTAGCCCAGCGAGGATTGTTGTTATTTACCTGGGTTTGAACCTGTAAAAGGCTACTATTTGGTCAGAAGAAAGCAAAGATGGTGGAGTTGCAGCGACTACAGCACAAAGACTGGAATGTAGCAGAAAATAGAAGTTGAGCTTAATCTGTGAGGTCTGTTTTCTGTTTGACAACTACTTGTGTGCAACTTATGTTACGTCATTTTTGTTAAGCATTACATCAAGCGCATGCTCACTTGGCGATTCTTTGGCGCATGTTGGCTGTTTGAATCGTGTTTGTGTGAATGTTCTTTTACATTGGTGCACCACGAAGAGACTTGTACAGACGCTCTGTTGCTCCACCGACAGCGACTGGAGGTTGGGTTGACCGTTTACATTGTAGCAACTAAAAAAGCCGCTGATTGCAAGTCTACTATGTTTAGTGGTATGAGCTTGCTTTTGTAATGCTGAATTTGATGCAAAATTGTATATTCACATGCCCAGAAACTTCTGCACAAGCGAACATTTGGACTGCTGTAAATTGAACTAGTCTAGTTTTTTATGTACAAGAATGACATTTTACTCCATTTGTACATCTGAGAGTTGATTTCCTCACCTGTGACTTCTGAGCAGTCGGACCAAGGCTTTTGCAATGACTCCGACTTCGGCTTTTGGAGCCAGATGGAAATACAGCTGAGCCACAGCCATCACCACCTTCAAAATAAAATAAACAAGACAAAGTCAAAAAAAGATAAACCTACCGTCAGAATATTACTGTGTTCAGACCGGGCAATTTTTTTGTGTCAGAAATTGACAGGTGATTTGACGTTCTTTATTTATAAAGCTAAATCTCGAAGGGGTTTGCTGCTTGAAGATACGTATGAAATAAGTCACTTTTGAACAGTGTGTCTCGGTGTTTTCGCTGTTTCCTCTGCTAACTCCAGCAGCCTTTCAACTTAGCAGTGAGTTGATGACACACTTTGTTCTCTGTTTGCGATGCCCACGCGACCTTAAACAATCGGTTTATCTTGACATCTCTATTCACACGACAATTCGTCCTGCCCAGTGAGCCACGCGAATGTGCTCCTGTTGTCTGATTCTTTTTGAAGGAACTTTTTCTACAGCGCTCTAACGGTCTGAAAAAAAAAACTATGTTGGTGAAGATGTTAAACAAGCCATGACAAACCAGAAACTAAGCGAATACTAGTGAAGTGCATCTGGTGTGAAGTTTACACAGCCTGATGCATCAGCCGGTTTCATTTCACTTTGTGGAAATTGTCTCACATCACTTTACCGGGGTTCATTGGCTTGTTGCCGTTTCTATTTGGTAAACTTACAAATTAAAAAGTACAATAAAGGGTGACCACCTCAAAAATTCATAAAAGTGGGAAAGATTTGGGGATTTGGTGGGACATGGTGGGTGGGACTCGACATATTGCCTAATATAATAAAACAGTTTTGTGCTAAATATGTTTTTTTTAATCTAAAATAAACACTATTGTTTGATAATATAGCCTTCAGACACATAGAGGACACATTTTCAGTTTTAATTTTTGGGACAGGTGACAGTTGATTTTGTTATTTTGATAAAAGCTTGCAATGATGTAGACGTTTCTTTCTGTTTTTTTGCCTTTCTGACCAGAGTTTCATTTTCTGTCACGCACATGACATTCGCCTCTCTTCATCGCTGACGGTGCTTAGAAGTTTCTCTAACAAACGGTGGGAGGGAACATCTGAGCCAGCGAGCGGCACAGATTTTTGATTGTGTGGTGCTGCTTCTCATGCGAACGCGCACATACATAGAACATAGACCAGACAGATGCCCAAATTCACGTTTTAACAGGGCGGTATAGCGTTATAAACGTCATGTCCAATCAACAATGGATAAGCGGGACACGACCGTGATATGTGGCACTCGGGACAGGAACCCAAATGGCGTGACAGTGCAACCAAAAGTGGGACAGGTGGTCACCCTAGTAGTGCAATATAATTTTCTAAGTTAATATTTGACACAAGGTCAAAGTGAATGTATACAGTCTATTGTCTCAACTCTAGTTGGTTCTGACCATCACACCACTCTGCTCCTGTTCGCTGATTGAACAACTGTACTTCCTGCTTTTTGGGAACTGTCTGCAGTCCTGTGATACCTAACCTACAACTGGAGTGAAATGAAATTGAGAGGAGGTAGTAGGTAGTGCCAGCCTGGCTAAAGTTTATGCTAAACCTAACGCCTCGATGCAAGAATTCTGTCGAGTCTGAACGCAGCAAAAGATACAAAGGGAAAGTAAATGTGAGTGAGTACTGTAGAAATTTAAATAAGAATATAGATGCTAGAACAGTGTTGTATGAGCTCAGTACTCACGGCTGCGTTCCTGCTCTGTAGAAGAGGTTTGGTGTTTCTCAGCAGAAGTCTGTGGTCTGGATCCATCACGTACGGTTTCCTCTTGGCCATGGCCTCTGCTTTCTTCTCCTTCTCCTCTTCGTCTTCATCCTCGTCTTCATCAGAGCCGTAGAACGTCTTTCCCTCAGTGTTGCCCTCCTCCAGCAGAGACTCCTGCAGGGCACAAAGTAAATGAAACCCATAAACAAAATGAGATTCCGATACAAGAACATGAGGCTTGTTCTCAAAGGTAATAGCCAAAATGTCTTTTCTTCACTTTACTTTTTTCGTCGACCATGAAGATTGCTGCAAGAAGAAGTTTTAATTTTCAAACTTTAAGATAATGTAGTGCAACTGGCTGTTTTGCTGAATAGCCACAAATTCTGTCGAGTCTGAAGCAGCAAAAAAAAAAGGAAAGTAAATGTGAGTGAGTACTGTAGAAATTTAAGAAGAAGATAAATGTTACAAAGTGTTATGTTTCACGTCGTTCTGCTCTGTAGAATTTGGTGTTTCTCAGCAGAACTGTGGTCTGATCCATACGTACGGTTTTTTGCATGCCTCTGCTTTCTCTTCTCCTCTTCGTCTTCATCTCGTCTTCATCAGAGCGTAGACGTCTTTCCTTCAGTGTTGCCTCTCCAGAGAGACTCTGCAGGGCACAAAGGAATAAACCATAAACAAAATGGGATTCCGATACAAGAAATGGGCTGTTCTTAAAGGTAATAGCTAAAATGTCTTTTCTTTACTTACTTTTTCGTCCCATGAAGATTGCTGCAAGACAAGTTAATTTGAAGCTTCTCTACTATGAAACACTCCTAGTCGAATGAGGGATTCGACTAGGAGTACTTCACGACAAACATACTTATGTACTTATTAGCTTATTTCATTGGAAATAATTGTGTGAATCACTTTTTGCATTAGTGGAAAGTTTTTATTGGACACCCTGTCTTTTTAGCCAAAAAATGTCCTTATTTTTTTATTTGGATCTTTCACTTGGACTAAAACAGGATAAAAAGTGTGTATCATCTCTGAGTGGGCTTAAATCTTGCCTGGAAATCCTCTTTCGATTTCTGTAGCCGTGATTGACAGATTAATTAGCCAATCAGAGACAGCATTTTCCGCTGTGTAAAAACCAACATGGCTGCTCCGACGAAAAAATACATGAAAAAATATCACGTGGAACTGAAAAACATCGTGGATTTCTGCGGAATCAATGAGCGAAGCAAAAAAACTATATTAATGTGAGGTGAGTGAAGTTAGATTTTGGTCTAAATGACAGACGACCATCAGCCCCTTTGTTTCATCTGCATCACACAAATAAACTAATCTGATTGTCCGGTACGTTGTGGATTTGATCTGAAATGCAGGCGGGGGGCGTGGTGACCAGACCGTGGGTTCTGGATCCCAGGCAATGCTTAAATCGACTCTTCTATTCCGGGAGCTTGTTGTTTTCATGGAAATGTATTGACCTTATTTAACCAGGAAAGTCACACTGAGATTCAGAATTTCTTTTGCAGGAGAGCCCTGGGGGGATGGGGGCCTAATGGACATGTTTTTAGAAGTAGGGGAACAAGAGTACCCGGAGGAAACCTACGCAGACACGGGGAGAACATGCAGACTTCACATAGAAAAGCTTTGAGTCAACTGGGAATCGAATCCAGGAGTTACAGTGGAACATTCCAGGCAAAACAATATTTCACACAACATACAACTTTAACACTGGGTTCACATCTATATCTCATCATTTTGCAGGACAGACACTTCTTGATTTCCCTGTAAGCTTTATACCTTCTTCGCTGAACCAATTCCCACATAATTTCCTGCTTTTGTGCAAACCTTTCTAATTCACGAAGGACAAAGTAATAGCAGGTAATGAATTGGGGCCATAACAGTGTTTTACAGCCTGTTTAAAAACCTCATTTACTGCTGCTGTTGTTGTTTTCTCAGGAGACGAGACGCTGGCAGGTGTCGATGAAAATGAACCGAATCACTAAAGAGACAATGATTTAGCCAAACTTCCAGATTTATGAGCAAAGCCGGAGGGAGTGTAATTAACAAACTTTGCATATTAAAAACTTTTGCTTGAATATATTAACAGAAAACAGCAAGATGATTTGACTAAAAGTTTGGCTGCATGTCTGTCATTGTTTCAACATCAAATACTCGACAAAAAAACTTCTTATATTCTAATTTTGTCTTCTGTTTTTCATAAATCTCAATAAACTGCTCAGACACATTCTCTGTGTCTGAGCCTCCCTTATTTAACTTTGGAATTTTAATGTCTGAAAAAGTGCCTTCTTTCTCTCTTCCTCTTGTGTCACATATACTCAACCTAGGAATGGGAACCGAGAACCTGTTCTACTTGAGAACTGGTTCCATTTTTAGTAGTCCAGCAGAATTGTGCATCTTTTCTCTTATTGATGTCGCTTTAGGGCGCTGTGCCTTTAAAGGGTGAACTTTGACCCCATGTTGCACTCCTTACTTTCTGTTTCATTACAAGCACAAGTTTTAGCTTTGGCAAAGCCTATGATCCGCGCTCACACCGATTCAGCGTGGATAGAGCGTGTTTACCCACAGTGAACACGAGGAAGGAGAGAGAAACAACAGAACCTTTTTGACCTCGAGGCCTGAATATTCATGTGCAAAGTAACCTGGAGCCCAATCTCATATTATATGTATTGCATCTTACTAATTGTGTAACCATCAAGAAGGTGCTTGCGGCCCAACTTTGGGTCTTGCCCTATCGGCTGTGCAACAGAACAGTCCTCACTGTCACTGTGTTACAGGCGTGTTTCATCCCCACTTCACACAGCCTAGAGTCGCAAACCCCCTGCCTGTACCTTTGAAATTAAGAATGAAATATTTATCATAATATCTTTGTTTAAATGTATTTATGTATTTTGTTGAATACCGTTTTTTTCTAGATACATAAGACTATGATTATTTTAGCAATTGATAAGAGAATCGATAAGGAATTGTATCGATAAGAGGAATCAACAATACCACTGGTATTGATAAAAACGCATCAATACCTATCTCTACTCCAGCCTTCCCTGTCTTTCTCACGCCATATTTGGCCTTTGCAATTCTGAGGTGGCTGTCAATCATCTGCAGAACGACTCAGTGTCTTTGATCCGAACCTGGCTCAACAACAGAGCTGAATATGTGGGCCGGGTTGGGGTTCTGGTCCGGAATCTAAACTCTATGATGTATAATGCCGGGCTCACACTGCAACTAGTCGGTACCTAGGTCCGGCGTACAGAGGCTCTCTGTTTCTTGAAAAGTAAAAAGAGACTCTCACACAGCGATCTGTCTGGTCCGGCGAGCCACGCGGCTCTGCTCCAGTCATCCGGATCTTTTCCATTTCAAGGAACTTTTTCCGGACTGCCGGAGCGCTCCGGAGCCTTTTCAAAAATGAACTGACGTGAAATAAGCCCAAAACTTGGCGCGATGTTCTTGTTTATTATATTCATGTGTCAGTGATCACATTAACTCCCAAGCTGAGCGTGAATCCCCCTGAGTTCTGGTTCCAGTGAAAGTGACCACCGGACCCAGACAGATCCGGTTCTGGATCTGGACTGGAGGCAGTGTGAACCCGGCGTTACACGGACCAAAATGTAAAGTGTTTTATTTTCTGAAAACCAGGAAGTGCACTGTTAGCACGCTGTTGTTAAAGACTCACGTTGATGTTTGGGTTGAGAAACTGCGTCCTGGCGTAGCGCGTTAGCATGTTGATGATAACCACCTGGCCCCACTCCTCCACGTCGATCAGCAGGTTACACAACTTCCTGTAGTTTTTGTGAATCAGGTCGATTCGCTCGGGACAAACCTCTTCAAACGCCATCACCACGCTGCCGGCCACCAACTGCAAACAGAAACCAAACAATAAATATGAAAAGTATCACTGTATTGTCACAAGTTTAACTGAATTATTAGCTCGTCTGCTTGCATTTTCTTGAAACAGAAAGAACTACATAGCTGCGTTTGTTTCCTCTCATCAATTTATTTATTCTTTAATGATAACAGATGTAAATGTTTTATTAAATTGTTCATACAGACTTTATAGATTCTAATATCTTTGTTTAAACTGTGAGATGCTTTGTTTTTTAGTGGGATTGTTTTAATTATCGCGCACAACTCAGTGACTCATTGGATTAATTATTCATTCGAAGCAGATGCAAAACAGTGTGTTTATTTAGCAGAGTAAACAGAAGGCAGCGCAGGCACAAAACACAATATTTCACTTCAGGATTAGTGTTTGTTAAATCAAGCAAATGTTTAAATACAAAGTCATGCAGAGAAAAGAGGTAAATATACGAACCGTGGTTTTGTCGGCGAGGAGTTTCTCAATGACTTCGATGAGCTGGTCCTTCTGCTCCGGGTCCAAACTGTGACAGACAAATGATTAAATAGTAAAACATAATGGGTGAGTTTAAATTTTGACTTAATGTAACTTTCTGGAGGTGGAAAACTAAGCGTATAATCCTACTGAAACAGAACAGAACAGAAAGATTCATTGTCAGTGTCACGGAGCAGAAACAAAATTACGTTTTGGGGTGAGCCTCCGGGCCGCTGCGCTAATGTGGGCGCCGCCACTCGCAAATACAAACTTAAAACCATACTTTGGAACATTCTCCATTCAGTTTTATAGCATCCAGTTTATCAAAAGTATTTTAATAGAAACAGGTAGTAAAAGTCAATTTTTGGGGGATGTAAGCCCAAATGGAAGAAAGGTACTTTTTTTTAAGACGGCTGCACACACAGGAGTTTAAGATCTATTGTAATTTTTTGATGAGTCACAAACAAAACAGGTCACAGACATAGGACATTTACAGGGTTATTAGTCTGACAGTGGCATCATGTGTCAGAAGAACAGAGACAACACAGGCTTGTGGAGCGCAGCAGCGAGCAGACAACAGTGCGTGTCATGTGATCTTTTCTTTTATGCGCGCGGATAAAAAAGTGAAACTAACTAACAACAATGATGAACACAGGTTTATAAAGGTCACAGGAGAGCGGAGGGTCATTAGATGTAAGGAGCTGTTAGATTGATGCATTGTGGGCATCAAATAAAAAGTTTCCACAAACTAAGTATTGGCCATGTTCTATAGAGGTATTATTTGTTTGCGCACCGACCTGCAGAAAGAGCTTGACCAAGCTAGAGAAACAAGTCGAGCTAAGGCTGTTGTCAGCTAACTACAAGAGTTTACCACTGTGCGAAAACAAAAGTTATGCTACTAATTTAACATTTGTGAATGTAATTCGACCCTTAAAAGTTACATTCAGGTGAAAAAACGGCAAGAAAAACACTGTCTCAAACTTCATGGGACAGACGTATGTCAGACCAGTTCAGACCTGATCCAAACAGCTGCTCTCGTCCTGTTTCGTTGTTTTCAAAGAGTTTCTCCATGTAATCAGATGGACAGCAGTTCTTTCTGCATTCAGCATGCGCAGTAAAGCGAAAGGTGACATCGACCAGTAATCCCAATAGTCTAGTAAAGGTGCTTCGCACATTATTTAAGGAGCAGGTGTGTTGGAGATGACGTGTGTAACGCTCATAAAAAATAACCCTGTACTTTGACTACGAGTACAAAGTGTTACATTTATTTATAGATGATGAGGTGATGTTTCTTGTTTTTTTGACATCATAAGAGTCGCCGTCACAAAGCAGCACCAGACGCTTCTGTTGTAAAGTTCCTCATGCTCGTGCAGCAGGTGAACCTCACCATGATGCTCCTGACAAATAGTCCTAACAGAGTCACAGCGACGCACAGACAGAAGGAGAGAAACTCCAAAAAATCTCTTTAGAAAATCTTTACTCTGGCAACGCCTCCCCAAACATGTAGGGGGGGCACATGGAGTTTAAAATCAGGTCAAAACTCCTTTAGTGTGCAGAAAGCTTTAGACAAAAATCCTGGTTGCTTCTGATTTCTCTGCTCTGTTTTTGTTGACGTACCTGTACAGTTTGGGGATGGCGTGCGCGGCGGTCTTCCTGACGTACGGAGACATGTCGAGGCGGCTTCTTTTATGGCCAACATCATGATGGGGACGATGATGGTGACTCTGATACTGGACAAGACCCTCAGAGCGCTGGCACGGATCAGCTGGTTTGGGTCCTGAACACACAACAGGACGAGTTAAAGCTAACATGACAGATTATCACCTTCTCTAATTTGACTTTCAGTTTGGTGTGACAGTCCTTGTGATAAATAGCTTGCGCAAAAAAACATCAGGTGGTGCAGGAGGTTTATATCCACATGTGGCGGTGCTGATAGAAACGGTCGTTAAATGATTAAGTTGTGCATATTTGAGCAGCTGTAGTCAAATGTTCCCCCTACATACAGACTTGTAGAGAGCAAATTCTGAAAGAAAAGAGTTTAATCTCTGTCTTAGTTTTTATTTTGTAGAGATAGGAACGAAGATAATTAGTCCTAAACTTGAAAAAATATTGGCAAATATTCAAGTGTCTAGTTTAGCTGCGGAACAGTGTTTTTCACACTTAAAGGTGCACTGCGCAACTTTTTGGCCAAAAAAAACCTTTAATAAATATGAGTTTTTGTCATTTAGATGCCTTAGTTACACTAAATAATTAATAAAAATCTGTCTTTTTGCTTTGAGCAGGCTTGTATGGCCACAAAATAGTCTATTATTTGTCTTGGAGGAGGGCCTGAACGCGTCTGTTTCTGCAGAAAAGCTGTTCCTTTGGTTAATTTTTTTTCATATTATGACAAAAAATGTGTTCATCTCCAATCAGAAAGTCTCAAATTATAGTTTTAACTTTCTAATTCTACGGAATTGTGTAGATGACTTTTCACCACCAGAAAGTTACACAGTGCACCTTTAAACATAGTTGAACAGAACAGAAAGATGTATTGTTATTGTCACAGAGTACAACGAAATTACGTTTGGAGTGAGCCTCCGGGCCGCTGCGCTTTTATGCGCACCACCACTCGCTCTTCCGAAACAGGAAGTGCTAAAAGTTTAAAATGGATCTACAAAAAGCGACTTTGGCATATGTCATTAATAACTTTGTAAAAGGTAAGAAAGACGCATGATAAAGTAATCATTGTGTCAGAAAAAGAGAGTGAACCTGCAGGAATCCCAGAGCTGCTGCATATCTCTGTATTAGGAATTCACCTTATTTTTCCACATTGACTTTTCTTGGCATCACACTTCCTGTTTAGCTCTGCAAAGGTAACTAACATGTTAACTTACAACAACAAAAGAAACAAAATGTTCATGTTAATAAATATG
Source organism: Mugilogobius chulae (assembly GCA_038363315.1). NCBI lineage: Eukaryota > Metazoa > Chordata > Actinopteri > Gobiiformes > Gobiidae > Mugilogobius > Mugilogobius chulae. The sequence goes on along the minus strand of CM076411.1, from coordinate 28,406,901 downwards.
GCTGCAATAACTGCAGCTAAACCAGAAGTACGCTGCCAAGAAAAGTGGGCGGGGCAGAATAAGGTTGCCTACTTTATCTATGATCAACATGAGCCTATTCCTAAAAAAAAAACGTTTGAAGGTAGTTTGTGGTGTATAGGTTAATTTCATTTCTAATTTCTAAAATACAACCTTATAATAAAGCTAAGTCAAATGTGAAACCTCCAGCAACAAAAAATCTTAAATTTATTTCAAAGGTAACATTTGGAGTGATTCTAATATGTTTTAGAATTGTCTCTGTTTTGACCTCAACCAGCTCAGATTTTCTTAATTTGGTCCCAACTCAAAATGAGCTTGACGCCCCTGCTTTAGAGAAATAGCCCAAATGTTATGGTAAATAGGCTGGATGCATGTTCCAAGTTAATTTTCCAATTTTATGCTCTCCTTTGATGTTGACAGACACATCTTTCCAGACGTGGTCTTGGTGCCACATGAATAAAAAGTGTCTTTATAAGTTGTGTTGCACAGACAGACTGATTTAACACAGAAGAGCTCGAGGATAAACATGTGATTTAAGTGTGACTTTAGACGTTATTTTGGGACAGTTCAAATATTGACAGCTATGCATTGCAAACACTATATCTCTACATTTGCTTAACATGACTTGGAATCAGAATTTTAATCCAGATTTGAGCTGTTTTACTGGATAATAGTTGTTTCATGTAGAATTTTTCGCTGGTTTCAAAACATTTTTAACTGGTTATAAGAGAATTTGGCTTAAAACAACAATGAAAATTTGCAAATGGGTAAGAAAGGTTTTCTTGCCCCATTGGCAAACAATTTGGCTCGAAATGAGAAGCAATGTCCTGAAATCAGTTCAAAAAACAAAGAAATAATCTATGTCTCCAAATAAATCGAGGTTAAATTTGTCAAAATGCTTAAAATATATAAAATCCTTGAATCAAGCAACTTTAGCTTGTCTTGAAATCTATTTATTGCAGTGTGGTGCGTTCCAGGCAACTGGGAACTGGATATTTCCCACTTCCCACTTGTAAAAATGCGCTGGAACACCACTCAAACTGAACGGCGTAAGACCTCATTTGTCAGGAGTGATCCATAGTAGAAAGTCTTCAAAGTTGTCACGTGGACAGCATTTCTGAAAATCAAGATGTTTCGACTCTCATTCGATCAGATTGAAAATGACTTTCGGATGAGAGTTGAAACATCTTGATTTTTGTAACACTGTCCAGATGACAACTATGAAGACTTTCTACTACCACTCGAATTGCTAAATAACACTTGTGAACTGGGACCTGGTCAAGGAAGTCCCGCTTCACATAAGAACTCAACAATCACCACAAATAGTGAGGAGTTAAAATGCCACAAAAACAATGTAAGCATAATTACAGGTTATTTATTTAACGTTACAAGGTTAGCATTAGCCATAATGTTTACATACGCATGAGTTGTTTCAGTTGGAACGCTCTGAACGTGGAACTGATATTTTTCGACTGGGAAATATCCAGTTCCCAGTTGCAACATTAGCCTGGTCCCGACCAGAATTATGTTTCATGCTTGTTACTACGGCAACTCAACCATCTCAGGCTAACCACATTTGTGGTACAGAAATGGAAATTTTATAAACCTCGATTTGCAAATTAAGATAGGGTTTGTCTTTATCTCGCTTAATGGAAAACCCTCGATGTACGACTTACAATTGGCCCTGTGCACAGAACACAGTTAGCTTGTTTATTTAAAAAAAATGCTAACATCTTACTGTTCATTTCCTGTTCAATTCATATGGAGTTTTTACAACTTCAGTCTAATCTGAAAAAATACAGTAAAATCAGGCAGTGAACAGCAAATTGTGATGTTTTTTTTCTCTGAAAGCATGTTAAGTGAACTGCACAACTTTTGGCAAAAATAAACTTGAATAAATGCATCTTTTTGTCATTTAGATGTCTTTGTCACGCTAAATAATTAATAAAATACTGAGTTTTTACTTTGAGGGGGCTAGCGTATTATTTGGCTTGGAGGAGCCCGAACACGTTTGTTTCTGCAGAAAAGTGGTTCCTTGAGCTGATTTTTTAAATACGTCATGAACACATATAATACATAATCTCTATTTTGAAAGTCCCAAAGTATAGTTTTAACTTTCTAATTCTATTGAGCTGTGTAGATGACTTTTCACCTCCAGACAGTTAAACAATGCACCTTTAAATACTTTACAAAGCAGGAGAATAATTTATCAAAAGACCAAAGTGTGTTTATAAAATGTTGTGTTTGTCTATCAAGGCTGCTGCTTTACCATTTTAAATTAAACAGCTCACATGCACACAGTCAGTTGTTTTCAGTATTAATAAAATAACGTTTGAACAAGCTGGACACATATAGGTCACATTTATGAAACTTCAAATCATAATTTACACTTGATTCCTTTAAAGTTCATCCAAATTGAAATGCAACGCGATGAAAATGGGCAAAGTCTCAATCGCCCCAAAGACAAAAGAGCAAAAGTTTTTATCCCTTGTTGGAGTTCTCAGAGAGGACTTAAGCCTGCTCAGACACAGTCCCAGAATAATAAAAGGTTGCGTTACCTTTAATCCGCGCTGAAACGTGGAGATCGACAGAAGAGCCAGGTCCTGCTGCTCCTCGGCATAACGCACCAGATACACGTACACCAACTTCTTCACCTGGACGAGGACGAAATGAAGAGAGAATTACACGCTGATAGTTCCTTTTACTTTCACAGAGATAGAGGACTGAAAGTGGCCGCTTGAAATTACAGTTTTGTTTAAACTGAGATAAAGGTTGAGGTGGGACGTGTTGAGGGTAATTCGACTGAAATGTTTAAGTCTTTGGTCACAGTTAGGAAGCGAGAATCTGTAAGGTCATAATTATTTTGCACATGATTTGTTTAACTAGCTGATTCCAATGGTGCAACAATTCTCGTCCTGGTCTGCGCCGCAATGTCTTTTGGCAATACACTAGAGCTGTAGTCCTTTGGCTGTTTAGTCGATTGATTAATCTGTTAATTAAGTTCCTAGAGTAAGAACCACTAGAAGGAGCTTTACTGTTTCTGTATGTGGGGTCAAGTTGTGGATAGTTTAGAGCTGGAACTCAAGCAAAGTCAAAGTCACTTTAAATCTCAAAAAGTGTGGTCCCAATACAGAGAGTGGGAAGGCAACTGTTTATGAAGGTTTAACTGAGTTCATGTCGTGTAGTAGTTTCATGTATATTACTCTTGTGGTATTTACTGATTACCATTGTTGGTGTCTAAAATTAGCTTGTTACCTATGATAATGTTTGTGTAAATGGGTATGTATATATGCTAATGCATGTGTAGATTCTGGAAATGTGAGGATGAATCTTGCTCACATTTGCACTATTATTGCATATAATGATGTAGAAGCTGTTGTTACTTGTTACTTGCATTTAAGTATGTTTTTGACACTGGGGTGGGCAAAAGTTTTACTTCTCCCCACTCCATTTTGAGCATTTTGAGCATGATCTTGTACAGGTTGAGAACCTCTATTGATCGAACTACTGAAACTGTTTTGTTTTGATAATGGCATGCTGCTCAAATAAATTCATTCATTCATTTAGTCGACCAAAATGTCTATCAGTCAACAATAATATTGAGTTTCAATTCAGTAGGCTAGTTTAGTTGCTTAGTTCTGCTTTAAGACTCCACCGCAACCAAATTGAGTGTTTAACAAAGTATTTTTTCAGAATCAGATTCAGAGTACCACAAAATAACATTTGAAGTGAGCCTCCAGGCCGCTGCGTCTGTGCGCGCCACCACCCGCTTTTCCAAAAGTTAAGTACAGTTTTTGTAAAGCTTAAGTACAGTTTTTGTAAAGCTTACATACAAAAACACAACACAACACAACAACATGTGATGGGATTATATGTGAGGAATGGGATTGGGAAAGATTAGTAGTAATTTTTAGATGGTGAATAATTCTGTTTTTCTTGTGGACCGGGAACGACAAGCTAATAGTTAAAAAAAATCCTAAGCGTACTGATATTTTTTGGAGGCACATTTTGCTCAAAACATTTATATTTGTCCTAAAAAGACATACTGCTGGTTCTCGTCCTTTGCACACTTTGATTGTTGGAGTTTTGCTGTTTGCCTCTAAACTTATTGTCAAACAACAAGATGTCAAAACATTGCTGTCTCATCAAAAACACAGCTAACACATAGTATCTCACAGAAGTTTTTCCTCTGATTGGCTGAGTTATCTGTCAGTCATGACCACTGATACTAGATGATATACAGTACATTTCAAATAGACAAGTGATTCAGACCCTCAATCAAAAATCATCCACTACGAATCCTTATTTTGTTACATTTAGTGTCAGTGACTTACCTCAATGTTTTTACAGGCCACATTCTTGACCACAGCCGGGAAAAGATCGGACGCATTTTTACCTCGAGCAATCATCTGTAAACAGGACAAATCACATGTAAGTTTTTAATTAGGGATGCAAAGTAAACACAGTATACCTAAAGTAGGGCTGGGCGATTTGGAAAAAAAAAATTATATCACCGTTTTCTTGGAGCCAGATCATGATTTCGATTTTACAATGATCTTTTTTCCTATTGTCTTTGAGAGAAATACAATTATCTGCTTTTCAAGTTTTTTCTTCCAGCTAACCTGTGTTGCCAGATTTTTAGAGAGAAATAAGTGACCAAACCTTTGAGATACATTGTGTGTCTCCACAAAACAAGTGTCTAACCATTTCTAACATTAATAGCGACTTTTAGACATGAAAATGTGCTAAAAATCCAAGTTGCTATATATTTTTGTAATTCAAACCTGAAAAATTGCAAACATTCACCTCTTTTATGACTTCAAAGAGCAACCCAAAAAACACAACCTTCAAAAGTCATAAGAGACTGAAAAAAGAAGCCCAAAGTTCCTATAAAGAAGTGGACTTGGCAACTGAAAAGTAGGAAAAAAAGGTCTGTACTTGAACAAAAAAATGCATTAAATATATAGAAAAATAATGTAGTAAATCAGGCTATGACAATTTCATCAAAAAGCTCACAATTCAATTTTTTAATTTTTATCTCAATATCGCCAATTGTAGTCTAAAGAGTGCAAAAAAATGTAAAATGACCAGCTCCAAACCAAGAATCCAGCTCCAAGTCCTGCCTTTCGTGTAATTTCATGGCTGTTTCTCGTGCAGAATGTCCTGCAGAAATAATGAATGAAGTGTGGAAGGATCCGACACAGATTATGAATATTTAAGAGCGGTTATATCATCTCAAACCCAACTCCAAGTTTAGCCCAAAGAGACTTTTTTATGCTGCTGGATCCGGCTGCTGGTCCAGTCTGTTACATTAAAACTGGAGCAAAAGTGCTGAGGAGGGAAATGAGCAGAGAACAAGCAAAACCTAAGCCAAGCTGTTAAGTAAAGCTGTTGGCCTTTGGAATTTTGACCATTAGTTGACAAAACATTATTATTGCAAGTCAAACATTTTAAGGCAACGATTTATAAATTGAGCGCGATATTTTAATGACAAAAGAAGGACATTACTGATGAGCTTTGCATGTTTATGTGTATAAAGTGTGTCTCTGCCTCAATACTAATTTCAGGTTGTTTTTTTTGTTGTCATGTTAGAAATTATTATCTAGTTCTGAAAGTTGGTGGGGTCCCATCTAGAAATTTTTGAACTAAAAACATTTACATTTTCATTTAATCTGGAAAATATTAGACCAATAAATGCTTATTTTACTATAGGCAATTTAACTGTAATTTTGTCCAACAATAAGATTGCAAGTTCACAGTCGGCCATTGTGTCAGTGTTTCTCAATGAGGCTCGAGCACTCTCTTCCCCGTGTTCTCCCTCACTGCTCCACTCCATTGAGCGCTAAACCCAACCAAAAGTAGCAGCTTCCCGACTTGCTGTACAGTATCATCTAGAGCAGTGGTTCCCAAAGTGGGGTCGGGACCCCTCAAAGGGTTGTGAAGCCAAATCTGGGGGTCATGAAAAGATTTTAAGACGTCATTTTATAACGATAACTTGGTTAGTTGTAAAGAGCATTATGTTTGATGAATTTTGGTCATATAATGCAATAAACTACCAAACTAACTGCATTTAACTAGATTTTAATCGTTTTTTAGCTTCAATGTATTGGGCCAATTATTTATTTTGCTGTGGGGGTCACAAGCTGACTACATAGCTATTTTGGGGGTCCGATCTGAAAAGTTTGAGAACCCTGATCTAGAGTATTGTCCTTTCAAATCGTCAGGTGTGTCACAAAAAGAGTTACAAAACTACAGGTGGCTCACCTGCGGTATTCATACAGGACCAGTGTAGCATTAATGCACTCAAGCCTGTAATGTCAGTAACTTCACAGAATTCACCTATGGCTTTGCTTAATTATGTAGCAGCTATCTGACTAAACTTTTAAGAGGAACCCAGGATGATGAAACTTTTGTCAGGACAAATGGTCTCATGTTTAGTGTGGTTTCTGAAAGAATCCAACAGAAATGCTCCGTATTTCGCTGTAATAATTGGAGTGATTAAATCCTCAGACTGCATGGTTCATCAAAAGGTCCTCGTACCTTGGCCAATACGTGTTGCATTGACGCAAAATAAAGACTGTCTACTAGCTTATGAGTGGTAGAACATGTTTCTCTTATCAAACCAGTGGACTGTGGGCAGCTGCACCTGTCACCTGTCACTACACACTATTACAGGGTCTGAAAATCAGTTTTGACAGCATTATCTAGTTCGTGAATCCATTGTCTTAGAGCATTATTGTCAGAGCGTTGTGAGTCATGGGAGCACCGACACTGAATCAAGCAGCACCTGAGCAGTGAAATGGAAGTTTATAAATATGTACGTTAAGTCTTATTAATAAAGAATTCTGTGATGGGTTTAAACTGTGTGTGTGTGTGATGCCCTGCAGGGAGTCGTCTCCACCCAAGAAACGGTAGCACCCCAAAATTGTAATAGTTGATTACACCTGAGTGACATCTATTGTTGCCTACACTGATATGTATGAAGCTGTGTCACTTGGGTATAAGTAGGCTTACTCAATGTATCGTACGGGGGATATATCGTGACAAGCTCATTGGCAATACGCTATCGTACAGGAGGTGTATCGGGATACGTATCAGCATATTTAATTCATATAGTTTACACCTTGGACCTGGACTGCAGCTTTAAGGTTGACACTATTGAGCTGAACAATGGCTTATTGTAATACTTGTGTCTAAATAAAGAGTGGTTTGAAAATACAATTTCTGCATTGACACTTGATATGTGACAATACGTGTATCGGATATGTTGTTCGTGACCTCTGTATCGGGATACGTATTGTATCGGAAGTCTTGGCAATACCAGCCTAGTATAAAGGTCATAGCACAGAAACGTAAGGGAACACACTCAGAAGGAAGAAGGAGACACGGAGTAACACTTGGACATTTTGGGAAGATACGTTGATGCTGCAGCTGGCTATAGCTGGCCAGGTCTGCTTTGTTTGTATTCTGCTCTGTCTGTTTTCTATACCAGAAGAATAAACGGCTTCTTATTTTATATCTCAACAAGCTCGGACATTTAGGGCGTATTCAGACCTACAAAATTTGGTCATAATTAAAACGATCCAGTGTTTGTTTCCCCGGAGAGCCCGAACTTTTGTCAGGCATCAAACAATCGGACCGAGACCATCTCTTCAGGTCGGTCTCGGGCCGATTGCAAATGAACTCTGGTGCGGATCGCTTTTTTGTGGGTTTTGTCTTTGTGAATGTTGCACGCATCTAGATTATTGACTGAAGATGTGTATTCCAAGCATAATTTCCCAAATACGCTATTTATATTGTGGTCCATATTTATGTTTTTCTGGCTCCTGTTTCTTTTAAATAAAGCACTTTCATTCCAGCAAAACACTTTCATAACATCACACTAGTAACGCTTGGACAGCCTTCTTAACATGATGGAGTAGTTTATTGAAGAGCCAAACCACCAAAGTGCTCGGTCCTGAAGACTTGCTTAGTCCATTTAAATCCATATGTCCAGGTCTGTGTTTTGCTGCACATAAACCCAGGCTAAGTCCGGATCGGATTCGGATCAAACAAGCAAGCTTTTGCACTTTTCTGGTCTGAATACACCCTTAGATTATTACGTATTATTTTCACCGAGCCATTAACACCCTTTTCCACAACAATTATGGAGAAGAAGACAACATTAGGTAGGTATTTTTAAAACTGATCCCAACACCAGACGGATATATTGTTGTTTCCACATGAGATCTACATGTTTTGCCTGCAGTATCTTGCCTTTAAGTCATATCCCCAAAATAATGTCAAACTTACAGCCACAATCCTCTTCATGGCCTCCAGCTTCAGCGAGTCTTTGTTACTGTCCAGCATCTCCTTCAGGTCGTCGTGTCTGAAAGAAAGAAAAACCAAAAACATCCAGAGTTTGTACTGTTTTTATGAGAAGCAGAAATACACTCCGGCTGCTCAAACTTTCATTTAAATTCAGGCTGTTTGACCCAGAAATGTTCACTTTGAAGTCGCCTTTATGGAAATTATGCAAACTCCTGATACTGCGGCTCCAGAGGCGAGTAATTGACAGCGAGTTTAATCCCACAAATAATGAGAACTTCTTTGGCAGCACAAAAACATGCTCTTTTTAAGGTCACATTACATTAAAAACTGTAAAATAAACAAAAACTGACCCAGAAAAAGAAGAAGAGAAGTAATGGTTAAACAAAAATACTGTCGATCACACCAAACATTGTGTGGCGCTGGGTAAATACATCATCTTAACTAACTGATATAAAACATTTGTGGCTAACTGGTCAAAAGCCAAGAACCTTTATCCTTGAAGAGCCACACCATGAGACGACCTTCAGCTTTGCCACCTATGCACCAGGGAGGCAACAATTAAATTATTTATAGTTTTAATTTAAGTAACACAGACCCTAAACCAAAAACCCACTGATCATACCAGGATCTTCTGCTATGAGCCAGAGCTCTAAATATAATTAACTCAACAAGGTTTTGATGTAACTCAAAAGGGCCCCAGGAGAATAAAAAAATTCTTCTGATTTATATGTTACGTGATATTCTTATTATGTGATGTCATTTACTATAATTAAAAGACATGAGACAATTAAGAAAAAGGTCTCTATGGGGACCCCACATAGAGGCCTGAGTTAGAGGGCCCCAGATTCAGGTGCCCTTAGCTCCGCCCCTGTAAAACTGGACTTCAGGAGCGTCAGTCAGACTCAGGACTGTCCTGTGTGATCAGAGCAGAGAAAACACTGCTGCGCACACTTGAGCAGGGTCTAAACTTCTGTTTTATGTCACATTCTTGCAAAAGCATGTTTTATTTCACAGATTTTAGTCTTTTCTCCGCGGATATAACACCAGGCTCACACTGCAGCTGGTTCAGCGTACGGAGGCTTTGGTTTCTTGAAAAGTAAAGCGGGCTCTCACACAGCGTTTCGTCGAGCCGTGCAGCTCTGCTTTGGTTGTTTGGATTATTCCATCGGAAGGAACTTTTTCAAAGCTTTTTGCGCACACCACCAAAAAGAAACAAGCGAGTGCGGTGAAGTGCATCGGTTTTCAAAAAATCATTACTACTACTACAAACACGTCAAAATCCTCGACATATACACGACTTTATAACACAGACGATGTAAATAAACGTCCCGTGCTTATCCATTGTGCAGCAAAAAATCAAACAGAAATGAAGTGTCGTGAAATAAGCCCAAAACTCAGCGCAAGTGTTCTTTGTTTACATCATGGACGTGTGGTAAACCAATCACAGCACAACCCATAATTGTGGTTTTGGGTGAAGCCAAAGATACAGCACCAAAGTGAATCAAAAGAAACATAGACATGCTTCAGCCTGTTTTAGCCGAAATTCATTTGGCAATAATCACAGCATTAAAATTGACATCACGAAATCTTAGTAGAAATACACCCTATAACACATATGAAGAGACTTGATCTTTTGTGAAAGAATATATGTCTGGGTTTTCCCCTCAAATTGGATTTAATAGAACTTGATTTAATGCTTGCGACACTATATCACACACTGGTGAAGTATCACGTGATCGTCAAAATCTACACAGACACTGAGACTGAGACTGCCATCATGTCACATCACTTCTTATAAAGTACGTCAGCTGATCTATATATGTTGTAAAATATGCAAATGAGATTTTTCAGTTCAATGCACAATTATCATGTTTCTTCTCACGTTTGAAGTTCATCTGACACCAGCTCTGTGAAACCCAAGGCTGACTAAATGAAACATACTGTTGAAAGATTTTGGCACCAGTGACACTCGAGTGACTCACAGTTAAATAAGACAAAGGTAATGAATAAAAGACTTCTCTGTTCTTAGATTAGGGGTAATTACAAATGCAGGACAGCAACTACAGTACTGTATATCTCTGAGGGACAATCATGTTTTTGAAAGAATTATTCTACGGAATTCTGGATCCAATTGGACTCCACAAACTCAACTAACCCTAACCCTTATATCAAATATTTCATAGCTTTTAGATAGCTTCACAAAAATGTCCACTCATTACCTGTAAACCTTTATTATATCGGGCTATGTTTTTTTTCCTACAGCATGTAAGCAGCCAAGTCCATCCAGACAAACAATTAACCAGGTTGAAATCTGCTCATATACCAATGTATACTAATGTTTGTATTAAACCACACTGAGATGCTCCATTGTTTTCTTTGAGCGTGCATCAAGCGGGCGAGCTATGTCAGTGTCATTTTGTAAGTAATCCCAAGCGCCCATCAAGTTACTGAAAAACATTTTAAAGGGCCGAGACGTGTGCTACTAGACCTGTATATAAAGCTTTGGAAAGTGATGTCACGAGTTCCTTTTATCATCATATAATTGTGCCTAAACTTGCTGTGTGACTGGCTGCACTGTCAAGTCACATGTTTGAGCGGATATATTTTTACAAGTTTTCTCTGCGGAAGCATCATAAAGGGTCTTTTACACAAAGTTGAGGGTCGCCCATCTGAACTGGTAAGGCAGCGTGTCGACAGACGGCTCACGTGTGTTTGGGGTTGTCGGGGGTCAGAGGAGCGCAAAGCAAGTTGTAGAGGCGGGGTTTTTAAGACTTGAAGAATTTGCGTTGCATATGCAGCTGTTTGATTGGTTTCGTGGCTACAGGAGAATCAGCGAATCAGTGCGCAGTAAAATTGTGCGGAAAACCAAAAGTGACACTTACGGAAAAACAGTATTTAGCCAAGCATAGATTATTGTTATTTACTCGGGTTCAAACAGGACGTAAGTACAGAGAAGAATGGCTACTATTTGGACGGAGAAAAACAAACACAGAGAAGAGTTGCAGCTGCAGTACAAAGGCTGGACTGTGACGGGAAATAGAAGTTGAGCTTAATCCGTGAGGTAAGATTAGAATAATCTGTTTTTCGTCAGAGTTTGACAACTGCTCACGTGCAACTTATGTTTCGTCATTTTCGCCAAACATCACGCGTATGCTCACTCGGCATTTGTTCGTCAACTGTTGGCTGTTTGGATCATGTTTGCATGAATGTTTTGTTACATCTCTGTGCCCCAAAGACTCTAAAACAGACACTGTGTCGCTTCTCTCCATCGACAGCGACTGGGGATTGTGCTGGTGTGAAAAACCCTTGAGGAAGACTTGTGTTGGATCTAACTAAAGCAGACAGAGAGTAGGGTTATAGCTATATGAACTGACAGAAACATCCCACCTTATCTCCAAGAGTTTTTTTGTGTGTCACAGCAAATATGACTGCATCACAAACACATGAATGGTGAGTGAACAAACTAGTGACAAAGTTCCAAAGAGTGTCACAGCGAGGGAGAAGTTATCCTGGTGTAAATGCTTCTTGGACAAACAGTTTCTACAAAGACATTTTTATTCCACATTCAGGCCTCTTTAAGCCTTTTTCTTTAGTCCTAAACTAAGTCTTCCTTTGTCTTGTCGTCCTCCGCTTAAACTGTTTGAAGCTCTTTTACTAATTAATGAAACGTCCCCGGTTACACCAGGCCTGTTTGAAGATAAATAGGACATTAATTAAAACCGGAAAACACTAAATATCCATTTGCTGAGAAACACTGGATCTGTCAGCGTCATATTAACTGCTAATGAAGCTAAAGCAGTGAATAATAAGAAACACTGTGGCTTCTGATGTGATATGTTCAGAGCCGGATCTAACCTTTTGGGGGCCCTAAGCAAAAATCAGCTTCGGGGGCCGTCCAGTCTTTTCTACAAACCATAATCAGTCAAGCAAAAGTAGCGTTCGACTTTTTTCATTAGAATGTTTAACTATACACAACGTGGCAGACAAAAATGACTGTAGACTAAATAATCTTACAATTAAATCTTTCAATCTTTCTCCTTAAGGTTCACTTGGAGTCAGTGTTTCCAAGTGGGGCCCCAGCACTGTCCCTCCCCCTGCGAGCTCCGCCTCTGTTCCCTCTTCGGACTCTTCTGGACTTTTTGGACAGAAATACTAAAATCTGAAACTTTTTGGGACAAACACCCCTCATGTTTTATGTGGCTTTTGAAATAATTAAATTTAAATGTGCAGAAATTCGCTTTATTTCGCTGGGGTAATTTTGCGACCTGCAAATGTATTAGTTCAACAGCTATTTACGTACTTGTCCTATTGACACAAAATAAAGATTAGCTGAGAGCTTATAAGATGAAGCTTAAAATGCAAGTAAGAAACTAGACCTGTGCTACAAACCTCAGCAGCTGTAAAAACCTCACCGACATAAAATTCACATCACTCACCGAGCTACACCAAGCAACAATCGCAATCCATATTTTGTGCTGTCAATTAACACCTCCCGTACACAGACTGCGAGGCGAGTTCGGTCCGAGACGTGTCCGAGTTTTTTGCGAAGTGCCTTGTACACCAGCAGCAGTCCACTGCGGTTTGTTATTGCCCAAAGCCACGCGGATTCATGTGGATTACCGCGATAATGCTGGTTTTTTAACTTGAAGTTTGCATCAGACCGCTGTGACCTCCAACAAAAATAAACTCTCTACGGATTCTTTCCGCAAACTCGCGCGACGCTCGGATGTGCGTTTACACTGTACCGTGGTCTGTGTACAAGGGCACATTGGTTTTAAGCACTTTCTAGGTCTTGCGAGAGTCGCACAAGTCCCGCCTCGCACCGAACTTGGACTCAGTGTACGAGAGGGGTAAGTTTCACTTGGTGTCAGTGTTTCCAAGTGGGCCCCAGCACTGTCCCTCCTCCTGTGAGCTCCGCCTCTGTTCCCTCTTCACGCTTATGCTCTACACATCATTGCTTCAGACTTTTTGGCCAGAAATACTAAAGTCAGAAACTTTTGGGGACAAACAGCCTCATGTTTTATGTGGCTTTTGAAATAATTCAATTTAAATGTGCAAAAATTCGCGTTATTTCGCTGCGGTAATTTTTGCGACCTGCAGACGTATTAGTTCAACAGGTATTTGTGTTTGTAGTTCAGCCAATACTTGTCCTATTGACGCAAAATAAAGATTGGCTGAGAGCTCATAAGATGTAGAACATGTATTTGTTGTCCAAACTGTTCCCAGAGTCTTTAATTTTGTGCTTTGTGCTGAGCATGATCACATTGTGGATTCTGAGTACAGTAAGTTAACGATTATTTGATTACTAAATGAGTTGGCGTTTATTGTAATAATCGATTAGCTATGATTGTTGCAGCTCTTAATGCATGATCTTATTTCAAATTAAGTTTCATTTCCTGTAGTAAAACCACTCTTTAATTAATTCATTTAAATCTCCACAGCAGCGGCGGCAGAGAAACCCGACTCCGGCTTCTCCTCTTTCTGTGGACTCGGCCTCCATCACTGAATTTACAAACACCACTGAATAATTTAACCTGCTGGTCGACGAATGTGATCGAGTTACAAGCAGCAGCAGATGAGCAGAAAGACCGGCTTGAAAATATATGAATTCAAATTTACGACAGCAGATGGTGGCTGACCCTGTGCACAGATTATCTCAGCAGCTCTCCTCAAGATCAGAGACGCAAAGAGGACAGTTTCATTTCACAAAACTTCTAAACAAGTACTAACACAGATCAGAAGAGCAGCTAAAACTAATATTGTTGAAAAGCATTTACAAGGCCTCTGAGGGAACAACTACTAAGGTTTCGCTGGCGTATTTTCACATCACAAAACAATCCACATCTAGAACCTCCAATAAAGGGACTATACCAGAATTTTTACAATAAAATATATCAATTCAGGTGGAAATAAGTCTGTCCTGAATATGTCTAATAATGTCCCGTTTGTTCACGAAAATCCACTAAAGCCGGCTGCACACTAGAGGAGTTTAAGATCTTTTGCGACAAGTCAAAAAAAAGAACAGTCCACAGACATAAAGACGTTTACAATGATAATTAGTCTGACAGTGGCACCATGTGTCAGAAGAACAGAGACGACGCAGACTTGTGGAGCAGCAGCAGCGAGCGGAGAACAGTGTGTGTGTCACAGGATCGAGTGCAGAGTGTTTTCTTTTATAAAAGTGAAACAACAACAATGTCGATGAAATGCCAGTGGATTAAAGCAGGTTCATAAAGGTCACAGGAGAGCAGAGGAGCTTTTACACTGACAAAGCATTGGAGCCGTCAAATGAAAAAGTTTTAAAATTAAAAAGTTTGCCATTTTCTAAAGTTGCTTCGTACATCAGCAAGTATGTGGGCTAGAACTAGAGTTTAGATTTTGGACCCAAGCCCGAACTCAGCCTGAGCCCGATCTGACTTTCAGGCTGGGGCTCATTTCTCGCTCAGTTGTCAGGTTAAGACGCAGAGCCGTACCGTACGTGTGCGCTCCGCGGATGATTGACAGTCACGCCAGAACACAGCGCAAAACCACCGTGGTGACAAAATGCGAGTGTTTGAAGTGGCCAAGTGTACAGCGTGAGAAGAGAAACCGAAGGGAAAGCACGTCTTTCATACATGTGGACCAAGGAAAGGAGGAAAAACAGAGAACAAATAAGCGTGAAGGCAATGAGGCAAACATGAAGATGAGTCGCGTACTTTATGTTACGTGCGCGGTGAGAAAAGAAGGAAAAAGTGCGAGAGAGAGAGAGATGTGCGGTGGAGAACGTGCTTCTGGTTCCGGAGACACACAGTAAACACGTAAACACACGAGACGCATCAGTAATGTGCTTTTTCTGTCATTAAAATGCCACAGTTCAGTGAGTGAGCGGTGTGGGCTCGCTTCGGGCTCAAACACACAGAGAATGATCGAATTCCGGTCGGGCTCGGTTCAGGCTGGGTCGGGTTGGATTTTTTCATCCCGATCTAAACTCTAGATAGAACAAGTGTCACACAGACATCTCTTTGCTCTTCTTTCAGAAATATTCTGTATTTCTGCTAAAACAGAATCACGTACATACACAAGAGCCATCTTTGTTTGGCTCGATTCAGGTGCCACTTGGTGCTATCCTGTATAAGGAGTTTGAATTGTTGCCATGTGGTAAACGATATAAAGTGCCAAACTCTAAAATAAACAGATATAAACACTCAATGGTCCCCATGTTCGTCTTCTAAATCGTAAGAAATGGTTGTGAAGGCAGTTTCCCTATTAACGTCGTTGGACTTGTTTGCAGTATTAGCTAATTACTTTGAACTGTGTTGTTCGACAAAGTGTATTTTTGAACATGTGCTGGGCAGTGCATGTTCTGTTTAGAATCAGGACTGAGTGCAATGTGTGCCTCAGACTGTTTTTTTTTTTTTCAGATTATTCAAAATGTATGCACTTGGTCAGGGTTTGTTGCATGGTGACTGTCACATGTTGTGAATGTGGATGATTGTATGGCTTGTGAGTCTATGTCCCCATTGTTTGATTGTCCAATGTGAAGCTCTTCTTATGGAGACAATAAAGGATACTAACTAACTAAGCTACTTGCTGTCGTCTGCTAACAATCCGCTCTGCTTCGATATGATTGGGCCGTTAAACCAGTGGTTCAGACTGTAAACCAATCACCTGGTGGGGCCCAGATGGATTCTCTGGAGTTTATGAATTCACAAATATCACAAGAATCCATTTGATTTGACTCTAAATAAAAGAGCACCAATTTTCTTGTACTTTTCCAGGAGTTTGGTAGTTTTTTATCAGATGGTGAACTACAACCTTTCATTATCACACGACCTCATAAACACTTCCTTTTACCTAAGCGGCTGCGTCTGTGATCCTCCTCCACTTCCTCCATCTTCCAGCGTGGACTTCTCCTCCTGGTTTCCCTCTCCCCCTCCTCCCCCGCCGCCTCCCCCGCCGCCGAACCCTCCTCCTCCTCTCAGGTGGCGCAGCTCGTCCGTTGCAGGGCGCTGTACCACGAGTGCTGCCCGCTGTCCGGAGACAGGACCGGGCTCTTGTCTTCCTCCTGGCTCTGGCCCTGGACCTGGCTCTGCACCGTCTTCACCATGTTCACCGCGTTCACCGGCAACTGCAGCAGCTTCTGCATCGTCGTCATGGCGACAAACTCCACCAAAAAGTTGGAAAGTCGATAGAAAAATAGGTCTGCGTCGCTAATCCGAGGTCCTGGATTGATGAGGTGAAAAGTGACTTGCTGGATTTGATTTGATGTTCAACAAAACATTTCAAACTTGAAAATTATTTGGAAATCTTACTAAAAAGCTGACGCAAAAACGCAGAAAAATAGATTAAAACATATATATTTGTTGTCAATTTATAGTTGGATATGATTCTGAAAACAAATAATGAAACATTACACTTCAAAGTCTTAAAAAGTACTTGCTGGAAGTCGATTTTGTAAACAAAAATGCTTTAAAATCCTTCTTTTTGTACCTAACAGTGCACGATTTGATTATAACAACAAAAATGCAGAAATATAATTCAAGCTTATATATTTCTGCTATTAAATCAAACTATGCTATAAACTTCTTGTAGATTCTGAAAACGGATGATGAAGAATAACAATTTAAATTCTGTCAAAAGTTAAATTATAAGATACATATATTTTACTATGAAAATAGGACTTTCTTAATGTTGATGTGTGCACAAACATGCTTTTTGAAAGGTTTAAATCCTTCTTTTTGCAGCTAGCAGCACAACAAAATCAAAAAATCTAATTCAAACTTACATATTTAGTGTCTTAAATACTCTCTTAATTCATAAAACTAGTTCAGGTTCAGCAGCTTGAAGAGTCACAGACAAAAATTCAGAAATTGTTGAACTAAAACGCTGATGCAAATAAAAATCTGCAGAAAAATAGTTAAATATTTCTTGTAAATTTAGTCGGTTTGTGATAGAAACTTGTGTCTTGTAGAGTCTTGAGACAAATTCTGACAAAATATAATCCAAATACTGGAAAAGATCGAACTATAATTAAAGTAAGTCTTGTTAAAAAGCAGAAACAGAATCAAACTATGAGATATTTTGTAGAATCTGATAAAATACAATGCTAAAGAATAGTTTATTTTGTAATTTTGTAGTTTGGGTTTAGCAGCTGTTGATTCTTACACAAAAAAGATGGTTATTGTAATCCAAGTTGGTTTAAGATGTAAATGTTGCTCGGAAGGAATGAAAAGATCCGAGAAAAGAAAAGAAAATATCCGACAAGTCCATCGTTTGTTGTAAATCCGCTGGTTCTGTCTGCGTGTGGTGTCCTCAAAGCTGCCGGCGCTGCTGCTTTGTAAATGGAAGCTCGGGGAGAAAACGGAGAGAGAGAGAGGAGAGAGAGAGAGAGAGAGAGAGAGAGAGAGAGAGAGAGAGAGAGAGGGAGAGGAGAGAGGGAGAAAGAGAGAGCACAATAGGCTTGTACAGACTCTGACACAGCCTTTTTAAGCTCCGCCTCCTGCCACGACGACTCTGCTCGATCACGTAATAGTTGCGTTCGTGAAAGAAAGAGAGAGAGGAGAGAGAGAGATATAGATAGAGAGAGAGAAAGAAAAGAAAGGCATAGGAAAGAAATACAAAAGGGAGAAAGAGGAAAAAAGGACATAAAATGACATACAAAGACATAGAAAGAGAGAAGAAGAGAAAGATAAGAGAACATTGAGAGAAAGAGAGAGAGAGAGATAGGGAGAAAGAAGAGAGAGAGGGAGAGAGAGGAAGAGGAGAGAGAAAGAGGAGAGAGAGAAAAAAAGAAAGGAAGGGAGAAAGGAGAGAGATATGAGAAGAGAGAGAGGAGAGGAGAGGAGAGGAGAGGAGAGGGAGAAAGAAAAGAGAAAGAAAGAGAGAAAGTGAGAGAGGATAAAGAGCAGGAGAGAGGTAGAGAGAGAGAGAGAAGAAAGAAGGAGAGAAAAGAACGAGAGAGGGAGGGAGAAAGGATAGAGAGAGGGAGAGGAAGAAAGAAAAGAGAGAAGTGAGAGAGGAGAAAGAGACAGAAAGAACGAAAGAAAGAAAGAGAGAAAGGGAGAGAGGAGGGAGATTAGAGGGAGAAAGAAAGAGAGAGAAAGAAAGAGAGGGAGAAGAGAGCACAATAGGCTTGTACAGACTCTGACACAGCCTTTTTAAGCTCCGCCTCCTGCCACGACGACTCTGCTCGATACGTAATAGGTTGCGTTCATGAAAGAGAGATGGAGAGAGAGAGAGAGAGAGAGAGATGGAGAGAGGGAGGGAGAGAGAAGAGATAGGAAAGAAGGAGAAAAGGGTAGAAAGAAAAAAAATGACATATAGATAGATGACTGATAAATGTGTTTGATAGAGTGGTGAGAGAGAGAGAGAGAGAGAGAAGAGAGAGAGAAAGAGAGAGAGAGGGAGGAGAAGGAGAAAGAGGAGAGAAAGGGAGAGAGGAGAGAGAGAAGAAAGGCTTAGAAAGAAAGAAAAAGGGAGAAAGAAAAAAGGACATAAAATTACATACAGAGACATAGAAAAGAGGAAGATAGGGAGAAAGAAAAGAAAGGGAGAGAGAGAGAAAAAGAGAAGGATAAGAGAGAGAGCGAGAAAGAAGAGAGACAGAAAGAAAAAGAGAAAGAGAGAGTAAAGAAGAGAAAGAGGGAGGAAAGGAGAAGAGGAAGAGAGAGAGAGAGAGAAAGAGAGAGAGAAAGGAGAGGAAAGAGAAAGAAGGGGGAGAAGAAAATGAGAAGGGGAGAGAGAAAGGAGAGATTGGAAAGAGAGAGAAAGAGAGAGGAGAGGGAAAGGAGAGAGAGAGAAAGAAGAGAAGAGAGAAGAGAGAAAGGGAGAGAGAAAGAAAGGAGGAAGAGAGAGAAATAGGCTGTACAGACTCGAACAGCCTTTTAAGCTCGCCTACTGCCACGACGACTCTGCCGCTCTTGTATAGTTGCGTTCATGAAGAGAGAGACATGGAGAGAAAGGGGGAGAGAAAGAGAGAGAGAGGAGAGAAAGCGAGAGAGAGAGAGGAGAGAGAGAGAGAGAGAGAAGATAGAAAGGGGAAGAGAGAGAAAGAAGAGAGGCATAGGAGAGAAAGAGAAAAGGGTAGAAAGAGAAGAAAATGACAGAGCTAGACAACAGGTAAGTACATTTGATAGAGTGAGAGAGGGGTGAAGGAATAACAGAAAGAGAAAGACAAGGAAAGATAGACAGAGAAAGAGTTAAAGAAGAGAAGACAAAAGGCGAGAAAGGAGAGAGAGAAGGAGAAAGGAGTGACATAGGAAAGGAAGAGAAAATGGAAGAAAGAGAAGAAAATGACATAAGAGCTAGACAGAGAAAGAAGAGAAGGAGAAAAAGAAAAGTAGAGAAAGAGATAGATGAGAACATTGAGAGAGAGAGGGAGAGAGAGAGGGGGAGAAGAGAAAGAGAAAGAAAGAAAGAAGAAAGAAAGAAAGAAGAAAGAAAGAGAGAGGGAGAGAGAAGAGAGAGGTGAGAGAGAGGGAAAGAAAGTGAGAGTGGAGAGAGAAAGAGAGGAGAGAGAGAGAGAGCTAGACTAGAGAAGAAAGAGAAGCAAGAGTGGAGAGAAAGAAAAAACAGGAAATGAGACAGAGAGAGAAATAGAAAAGAGAGCGAAGGGGAGCGAGAGAAAGAGAGAGAGAGAGCACACAAAATGCTTCTACAGACTCTGACACACTCTTTTTAGCTCCGCCTGATGATGCAAGACGCCAACCAATCAGAGAGTCTATTCACCTTATTCTGCCCCGCCCACTTTCCTTGGCAGCTCACTTCCTGTTTAGCTCTCTTAAGGTAGCTAACTGTTTGCTTGTAGGTTAATCTCAAAAAGCTATAATGTCAGGGAAAATAAAGACTGATCTACAGGCTAACGCAGCTAAACAGGAAATCCACTGTCAAAAGAAAGTGGGCGGGCCAGAATAAGGTGAATACGGTATGTCTCTAAGTCCAAATGCAACTCTTGACCTGTTTTGTTGCGCCCTCAAACGTCCTGCTAAACTGGCTCAGTTACAAACCAATATTGATGTATAATGACGGAGAATTGTTGAACTTTATGGATGCTGTTTAATGAGCCCAATAATTACAGAGATATGAAAACTGTAAAACAAGTCTGACGATAAATATGTTCCATCTCAGTGTTCAGTTGTAGAATTACTATTGTGTTGTCACGTGAACGCAACTTATTCTTGTGTGGGTGTAGAAGCTCGCTCTGCCATAAGTCTGTGGTGAAAGTCATTCATTTTTAATGTTAGGCACATTTCCAGTGGTCTTAAATGACTCAGCGTTTTCCAGCAGCCGAGATGAGAGAGAGAGAGAGAGGAGAGAGAGAGAGGGAGAGAGAGAAGAGGGGCAGGGGTGGTGAGAGGGAAGAGAGAGGGAGAGGTGGGGGGAGCAGAGAGAGGGAGAGAGGAGAGATAGAGAAAGAGAGAGAGGGGGAGAGGTGGGGGGAGAGAAGAGAGGGAGGAATAGAAAGAGGGGGGAGAGAAGAGGGGTAGAGAGAAAGAGAGAGAGGGAGGGAGAAAAGAGAGAAGAGAGAAAAAAAAGGGGAGAGAGAGAAGGGAGAGAGGAGGAAGATAGAGAGAGAAAGGGAGCGAGAGAGAGAGAGACAGAGAAGAGGAAGACAGAGAGGGGGAGGGAGTGATGAGAGGAGAGAGAGAGGAGGGAGAAAGAGAAAGAAAGAAGAGAGAAAAGAAAGGGGAGAGAGAGAAGAGGGGGAGAGAGAAGGGAGAAGAGGAGGAAGATAGAGAGAGAAAGGGGGAGAGAAAGAGAGAGAGAGAAGAGGAACAGAGAGGGGGGAGTGAAGAGAGAGAGGGAAGGGAGGGCGAAGGGAGAGAGAGAGGAAGGAGAAGAACGAGAGAGGAAGAAAGCGTGAAAGAAAGAGAGAGAGGGAGGAGAGGAAAGAGAGGGAGAGGCAGAAGAGAAAGGGAGAGAGAGAAAAGAGGAAGAGAGAGAGGGGAAAGAGTGAAGAGAGAGAGAGAGAGATGAGGGAGAAGAAGAGAACCTGCACTTGTTTGACTGAACTGAAATATCCAGCTTGTTTATACTGTAGGCTGAAATCAAACCCAAATGTCAAGTGGATTTATTTATCTAACAAAAACAACAAAATATATAAACATACCAAAAGATTCAGGAAAAATCCAACTTTAAAAACTTGTCGAACATTTTATAAACAGAAAAAACTAAAGGGAGAAATTATACAGGCGTCTATTAGTTTGTATTATAGACATTTACCAGACTTCACACATAAGCCCAATTTACTCATGAAGAACTTTTACTTTGCATCTTATGTATTAAGTTTAAAAATGACAGTCATGTGTTTCCCACGTCAGGAATTAGGTTAGAGCTTCTACTACTTCTACTGCAAAGCGAATTACATATAAAAATAATCAAAGGTCTCGCCTGATATGCTAAAGCTAAAATAGACTAAAATAGGAAAAGCAGCTACAGACTGATAATAAACACAGGCAACCACAACTACTGCTGATTATTGAGTTTGTACGTGACATTAAAACGAGAAAACCAGGTAAACAGTGGCAGAAAGCAGAAAACAACAGAACACATCTGCTTCTCTCACACCAGACAAACAAATATTTTTCCTGCCAAATAAATGTTTTAGTCCCTTTGTGCAACAGTAAAAATGTCCTAAACTCCAACTAAACAAGCTAGCTAAAGCCTGCACTGTTGCCGTGACAACAGAGAAGCTATATAGAAGATTTCTGCCAAACAAACGCTCTCAGGTGGAAAAAACATGCCTCAGAAGCTTAAAAACACACATTTTATCAGGTATTTTTTAGAATGTCTGTGCATTTTCAATTATAAAGTTGTGTTTTTGTGAAATAGTGTCATTTACAAACACGTTTTAGCAGAAAATGTCATTACTATCGGCAGCGTAACGAGCCATTGATTTCTGGTCACACAAAACAAACATTTGCCTTGTGTGTTTTAACGAGGTAAACGGGGACAAAAAGCAGGCTGTTGTGGGTAATATGAGACGAGACGACGAGGGAATAATGGGATCGGGTGAAAATCCACGTCTCACATCTGTCACGTCGCCATGGAAACGGCGAAGGACACGACGACGGGAGCAAACAAAAAAAACTAAACGCTTCTGACACGAGCGGAGACGACGAGAGCTAATTGAACACTGACTTTGCACGAGCAGCCGGGATTCGTTTAGTCTTATGAGAATGAGATGTTTTATTTTTTAAACAGATACAATTGTGAAAGTCTCTGTGGTGAATGTTTATCTTAGTTTTAGAAAAGTTGCAGGTACAGAAGTAGAGAGCATTTGTTTTGAAGCATTATGATAATGAAAAAAAGATACAGCATTGTTATGACCAAATAATAGCAGGTGATATTTTAGTCAATTAATAACTTATTAGTTCACAAATGTTTTTATTAGTTTGAAAGCACCCTGCTTTTTATTTTTACATGAAATTTTCGTTTAGCTGCATTTTTTCTTCATGAGTAGTTATTTAGCGTCCAAACCACTGGTTTGTGGTCTTGGCAGTTTAGGTCAAATATTTAGTCAGAACATTGAGACACTCAAGTTTTGAGAAAGAGGCCCTTTTAGTGCAGTGGTCTCCAACCACCTAACCTGGCTCACGCCGATGGATTGTGTTGAACTATTCCTCTGGAACTTTACTCACAGAAGCGTTTGGGAAAAGGTGGGACGTTTAATGATATACATACTGTACATCGAGCTGATGCGTGCAATGCAAAAACTGTATATCTAGACTTGATTAAAGCGACTTGAATTCAAAACTGGATTTGAGTCCTTTTAACTGGATAAGACTTAACTGTATTATGTAATGTCAGTAGATTATTTCACTTGTTTCAAGGAGTTTCTGACTGGTTCTAAAGAGTTTGACTTAAAATAAGAACAATGTAATATAGTGCCAATAGAATAAAAACATTTTATTATCCCATTGGCAAATAATTGTCTCGAGATAAAAAGTAATGTCTTGAAATGAGTTCAAAACTGTTTGAAACAAGAAAAAATATAGGTGTCTACAATAAACAGAGCTTAAATGAGTCAAAATGCATGAATTTAGGGTTAAAATCAACTTGTCTTGAAATTCACTTTTTGCAGTGTGCAGCCGACCTTATTTGTGCTTAAACCAATCTCAGCAAACTGTAACGCTGTATCTAATGTCCGCATGGGATAGACAAGTGTCAGACACACCTCTCTGCTCTTCTTTCAAAAAGAAATACTCTGTATTTCTGCTAAAACAGAATCAAGCGCAGCAGAAACCGTACATCCACGAGAGCCACCATCTTTGTTTTATTTGAATCAAGCGGTGCTTCATGTCGTCATTGCAACCACCCCTCTCAACTCCCACTGCTACAATGACTGACGCGGAGACTGAAGCCATCTGGCTGGCCAGGTTATAAACCACCGGTCCAGGCCCAAAACCAAGCTGCAGGCCATCTCAGAATATTCTTTAAAATGTATTTTATTTTTATTTTATAGCCTCTCACTTCTTCCTTGTGCTTTAGTATGAAAATATAGCACAGCTTAGCTCAATGCCTAGCAAATTCAAGCATTCATTCATTCATTCATTTTCTACCGCTTAATCCCGTTAGGGGTCGCGGGTGACTGGAGCCTATCCCAGTGACTTTGGGCCTTAGGCGGGGAAACACCCTGGACAGTGGCCAACTTGCCGCAGGGTTAGACAGACAACCATTCACTCTCTCATTCACTCACAGGGAAATTTACAGTGATGCCAATTAACCTAAACATTCATGTTTTTGGAGGTGGGAGGAAACCGAAGAAAACCCACAGTGACACGGGGAGAACATGCAAACAATAAGAGCTAAAAATAAATACAATTATGAAAAATGTGCATACGCTGTTGTTAGTGGCTCTGTGCAACCCTGACTACACCCTGGAAAATAAATTTGTGAATATAACGGTGCTCACAATAAAAAGGTTGGGGACCACGGTTTATCATGGTTTAATCTAATCATGTTGACATCCCAAATCCAAACAGCATGAAATAGTTGAGATTTGTATTGCAGATGAGAAAAAGAAACATGTTGACACCATCATGAGCAGTTAAAAGTCTGTTATAAATGGAGAAAGAGCTCCTTCTGCTGGTGACGAGAGAAACAAACAGGAGATTCTGGCTTAACTTCAGAAATCACACAGTTTATGAATTCTCTAGCTACAAATTTAACAACAAACAATAATCATACCTGGCTATATTACTGACATTTTTTATTTAATCCTATGTTTTTATGTGCTACTATTTAAAAAGTCTTACAGTCCAATTAAGAGAAAGTATTTAGTCTTTCTTGTGACAATCTGCTTTTTTGTTCAAATCATATCTCAATTTACATTTCTCTATTAACGCAGCTGTTTGTTCAAATACAGACTAATATATAACTATTTTTCTAATCTGGTCAATCTTTTATTTATTTTTTAAACTCTGTTTTTACTTAAACTTTTTATACATTTTAAATATTATTAGGAATTCAGTGACAGATGTTACATAAAACAAGCAATACATAAGAATAATAAAGAAACACAAAAGCAGAATCAAGCATAAAACTAAGTAGTGAATAATGATAAATTAGAAGCGTTTACAGCATCTTCATTTGTTCCAAACTTTGAAATGCTTTTAAGCGAGATTCAATAATAATAATGCATTGGATTTATGCTATATAGAGGTATGCAGAAAGACTCGCCGCTCATAGACACAAACAGTGGAGACAAACACTTCTGTCAGCTAACTACAAAAGTTTATCACTGTGTGAAAACAAAAGTTCTGCGGCTAAATCAACATTTGTTAAGAAAATTTGATCCTACGACCCTTAAAAGTTACATTGTTTAAAAACGACAAGAAAAACACTGTCTCAAGTGTCAGGAGACAGACGTCTGTCAGACTAGTTCAGACCTGATCCAAACAGCTGCTCTCATCCCATTTTGTTGTTTTATTCAAAGACGTTTCCCCAGTTAAGCAGATGGACAGTGGCTCTTTCTGCATGGAGCATGTGCAGTAGAGCAGAAAGGGCGATAATCCCTTACCACTACTGTAGTCACAGCTGCCCTGGGTCAGACTGACAGAAGCGAGTCTGCCATTTTATGCCATCTGCTCCTACGACCACCACCAACCATTCACACTCACACCAGATTCAGACTAACCAATCACAACAAAGTATGACCTTTATGAGGAAGCAAAAAAAAAAACATTTACCACAAAGACAACAAGAAAAGTCTACATGAGTTGTTATGATTACATCAAAATAGTGATCTGGCCCAAGGAAGTGATCATTTTTTGCCATTACGTTCAGTCCTATATATACTGTATATTGCATAGGATATGATGTCAAAGACTTTATAAATGCTTTATAATCCTAACAAGACAAAGTTTCCAAGATAAGTACGATGTTTCAAGATAAGTACATTGTTTCAAGATAAGTACATTGTTCAAGATAAGTACATTGTTTCAAGATAAGTACATTGTTTCAAGATAAGTACATTTCAGATAGTACATTGTTTCAAGATAAGTACATTGTTCAAGATAAGTACATTGTTTCAATAAGTACATGTCAAGATAAGTACATGTTTCAAATAGTACATTGCAAAAATATCAAATAATTACTGCCTGAATGGTTCTGAATAAGACAAACTCATTGGACAAATAACCTACTTACAGAAATGCTGATCCCACACAACAGTTTTTCATTCTATTCTACAGATATTACAATATACTCATATAATATACTGTTTGTGAAGCTAAAATACAATTCTGAGGCTAGAAAACAGTAGAAAAAAGCGAACAAACTCACATTTCTACCTCGGAAATTCAATATTATGCCTTTTATTTTGTTTTAGACTTCATTTCCATTATACTTAAAAAATGCCAGTTAATTATTAAAATACATGTCATAATCGTCTTCTTTTTGCCTCTGAACTCGAGTCTGATTCTGGTGACTGAAGGTAAATGGAGCTGTCCAGCGGATGTGGTGCTGAAATGCTAATGCTAGTTCCGGCTTTACCCTCAAAATCTTTGCTTTTTCTCAACAATTTCTCCCCCAAAACAGCACAAAATCAAACCAACTAACAACAGCACTACTTACGAACTACATATTACAACCAACAATCAATGCGTTTAAGTTAAAAACGTATTTATTCCAGATTTGACCCTTTCAGTTCACTTAGCCGCCGCTTGCGTCAAATCACTGCGATGGATTCAAGGCCCAAACGATCAAATTTCGAACCAGTTTCTTATAAATCCAGTAAAGACACGTTAATAAATTCTTTCACATATAGTCTAGCTTCTAAACATGCTAAAAGTCACGCTAGCTGCTTGTAAACAGCGGGAATCTGTACCTTTTGTAGTCCGAGGAGAAGATGCCTCCGCTGGCCGGGTCGTGTCCATACTCCGGCTCGGCTACGCTGGAGGAGCCGCCTTTCTCGTCGTTAAAAGCCGACCCGGAGGACATGTCTGCGGGCCTGGGTTTGCGTCTGGCCTCGGTGAGCGTGGACGGTGATTATCGGCGCGGTAATGCGATGTGAGGCGCAGAGAGTGTGCGTAAAAGCCCCGCAGACTGTGGTGGAGTGGAGAGGCGCGGGTCGTCTGCTGGTGGGGGGAGGAGGAGACACGTGACCTTTGTTGTCATTACGCATGGAGTTACATCCATGCATCTACGACTCTCAGGCTGGATTAAAATAAATAAATGCAGGATGGGAGAAAAATCTGACCTCTACACAGTTTTCTTTTTTTT
Source organism: Mugilogobius chulae (assembly GCA_038363315.1). NCBI lineage: Eukaryota > Metazoa > Chordata > Actinopteri > Gobiiformes > Gobiidae > Mugilogobius > Mugilogobius chulae. Next base: position 28,379,871 of record CM076411.1, on the reverse strand, counting down.
TTTTTTTAACATTTCATGTGTTCAAATTTGTAAGAAAGAGTCACATTCTTTGGGATGAGAGCTTAAAAATATTTAATTATTACGTAAATAAATGCAACTTCTTAAAATCAGGTGCAGTAGCTTTAAAAGGGCTCATTTCTGTAGTTTCTAACTGTACTAACAGTGTTCTCTCACCATTACTTTACATCAGACCTAGGCAAACTGCGGCCCGTGGGCCAGATGTGGCCTTCAGTGTTTTCATCTGGCCCTCTAGCTAATGGAAGTAACTCTTTATATCGGCTTTTGAATGACTTAGCTCTGAAGCTAAACAAATAGTTGTTGTTTTTTTTCTAGAATTTTAACCTTAAAGTTGGGGTAGCTAACTTTTTTAGTTGTAAATATGTAAACTTTGTGTTTTCCACCAAAAAGTCTATGATAAATGTAGCGCTTTGTGAAAAAATTAGACCCCAGAGTACGCTCTGAATGAAATAATAAAGAATTTAAGTTCTAATCAGGAGCAAAATGCAGCTTTTTGATTGCCTGAGCTTGAGTGGTCCGCTCCAGTTTCACTTTAAAAGAAAAAAAAGAGGGTATTATGTCAAAATTGCAACCAAAACTTAATACATATTAATCTTAACAATGTGTTGAAGAATTTATGTGAGAAAGTTGTCAGATTTAAAACTTAAAATGTGTTTGCAGTGTGAAAATCACCTAGCCAGGCTAACGCCTCCGCTCCATTTCATTTCACTCCAGCAACTAGACTTCCACAGAGTGAAATGAAACCGGCTGATACATCAGGCTAAAAATCACCTACCCACCTTTAATTTAAGACATGTTGATAAACTTACAATCAATTAATTTCTTTGCTCCAGTCCAAATGGTTTCAGAATTGTTTGAAGATCGTACCTTTTGGTTTGAGCTTACCTTGGCAATTTATTTATGTATAAAAGCTCTGAAAACAGTGAAATTGTGTACATTATGTGCACAATTAAATCTTCTCTAAACAACTCAAATTCTTATTAAAATTCTTTTCTTCTTTTTGCAATCTTGTAAATGTTAAATATGTAACTGCGATCCCGGCCCTTCGTCACTCGTTTGAGTTTGAATATGGCCCTCAGCACAAAATAATTGCCCACCCCTGGTTAACATACAGTGGATTGATTCATGCATGCTTGAGTAATCTTATTGTCCTGCAGCTGAAGTTCTGTAGATCAAAAATTCCAGTTTTCACCTAACACCTATTACCGCCCACTTATCTGTGATTACTGAAAAAATCAGCCAATATTTTTAAAACATTTTAGCATGTTTCTGTGCTTCTGTACTAAAAAAAATATAATGGATACTCCACTTTGTCAATAGAGCTACTGGCCTAGTTAATCAAGCTAGCATCAGACTATTCTAGGTGAAAACATTAACTTCTTTTAACATAATTCATTTATTTTTAGAACTAACTATGCAGATATAAACTAATATTAGTTTTTAGCCTAATCATAAACAAAGCTTAATTTTTTTTTTTTCAAAAATTTCCCTCTCATTTCTGTCATCACTGTTCACAATCACATCGAGATTTTTGTTAAATCGCTTAGCCCGCAATAATATTAACATTTTATGCTTGATAAAACACTAACTTACATTAATTATCATACATAGCTAAATTACCTGATATTTATCGTAGATTTTTATGTTTTTTATACTTTTATCAAGCACGTGGATCATGCGTGTTCTTACCTCCGGTGTCCAGGGGGCGCTGCTCTGTTTTAACCTGACTTTCTCCACTTCCGGTTTGTTGACGGATGTTTGGGAAGAGAAGGCAACATGGCGAACACATACAAAAGTAAGATTTTTAACATTTCTACACTGTTTTTGCACTTGTTGTGAATAGTTTTATGTTACAGACTTTAATCTAGAGAATTAGATGAGCATGTTAAATTTTGATCGCCGTTTTGGTGTTTGTGCGATGCTAGTTTCACATTTTCAAAGACGTGTCCTCAAACAAGCCAGGAAAATGTGACTAATTTTCTTTAGAAAACTTGATTTATGTCGTTGTTTACTCATACTCGTCTCTAGCTTTGCATAACAGTGTACAATCGCTTACAATATTGTGACATATAACGTTAAACGAAAGACGCACAAGTATGGTGATTAACTTGCTTTAGCTGTTAAGCACATAGACATTAAATTAGTAGACGCGCAATCAGCGTCTCTGCTCTGTTGCTACAACACGGACAGGGCGACGCCATGTTCCTCCGGTAGAGGTGACGACGCAAATCAATTGAAGTCAATGGCAGGAGCTGCACTTTTATGGATAAAATGAGCTAAAACAAGCGATTTCAGCAAAACCATGAGCAAAACGGACTGATTTGTGTCTTATGAAGTTTCTTTAAACAACTTTGGAGATGTGAAATTATATTTCTCAAACTACTATATTCTTAGACTGGAATGCTCCATCAGTTGTCGATGCGGCAGACGCGCCTCCACAGATAAGTGAAGCTATAACTTTGTTTGGTGTTATTTATGTAATTTGTCTGCTTTTCTCACTAGTAACATGTAAAAGCGAACGTTTGGTGGTCACTGGAGTCTCAAAAGATGCATAACTTCGTTAGCTGTTAGCAGTTTTATACACACATTTTACCTACAACAAAAAAAACTAAACAGTTTGTAAACTCAACAATAATTTGTAACAAGGCTCTGGCCTTTGCTAAATGTGGTCAGTAGGTTTGTACCAGCTGACATGCTCTGGATCTTTCATAACTTGCGTTTTTTGCGGGCTAATGCTAACGGCTATAGGAAAATAAACAGTAGAACGCTCCGGACTAGCTTAAATCTTACCGGACTAGCTCAGATGCTAAGTGTTCGATAGCATCAGAGTCGGACTGCGCGTCTACTAATTATATGTCTATGGTTAAGCATGTTTTCATATGATTTAAATCTTTGTATGTAAACATTTACACCTTTTCGTTATTAGTCATCAAGATTTGTAGTTAAACATTTCAGGAGGAAAACAAATAAAGAATCAGTATGAAAAATCCTGGAAGCAAAAGTGTAGTAAGCAATTTTATATTTTCAATCTAAATATATAATATTTTCTAACCTAAATGTAGATTATTTTAGTCTTGTTAAATCAGCAAATAAGTGTGAAATGCCTGTGTAGAAGTAGCAACCACCAGTCTATCCTGTAAGAATGGAAAACTTGAAATTGAGTGTGTGTTTTTTTCATCAAAGTATTGAAAATATAATGTGTAATATGGTTGTCTAAAGCAGTGATTTTCAACCAGTGTGCCAGGACACACTAGTGCCAGATGTGCCTTGAAAAATGTATTAGTTTTCAATTTTATTGAACCATTTACCATATTGGTGTTTTTACCAAATAAAAAAATATGAATTGTAGCTATGAAGAAATTCATTCCAGATATTCCAGATTGAATAGAATGTTCCCAAATAGCGCTGCTCGATTATGATGAAAATAATAATCCCGATTATTTAAATCATAATTGAAATCATGATTGTTCAATTATTGTTCGATTATTTGCTTAAAGAGACTGCAGAGCTTTAGTGCCCTTCATGAAACGAGTGAAGAGATAAAAAGAAACATGTGACAGGTCTCATAGAAATAAACTGTTGTAAAGGTATTATTCAGTTGTAAAGAAACCACCTAATTTAAAGGAAATAAATGAGCACCTATAAACAGATTTATAAGTTACAATCAATGATCACGATTACACAATTTTTGTAAACGATTACAGCAGTAATCATAATTGAAATTGAAATTCGATTAATTGCACATCCTATTCCCAAATAAGATTTTGTCCAATTAGAGGTAATCTTATTTGTTAAAAATATCTTGGAAAAAATGCAATCTTATTGTGAGCAAGGTTGCTTCTCCATAGATCTGATCTGTACCAAATTGATAGTAAGTTTGAAGGAACATTCCAAGCACTAAAATACAAAAAGCAGGCAACGGGCCTCCACCAGAAAAGTTAGATAGTCCCCTGTAATGTGTATGACAAGATTTCCAAAATCCAAATCATTTAGTTTTCCGCAGTCGTTTGACTTAGTCATGCTTTTGTTTTGTTCTTTGTAAGCACTTTGGTCACTTGAGTGTTGTAAAGGGCTTTATAAATAAAGATTGATTGATTGATATTTTAGTAGGTGGTGTGCTCAGCTGTGGAAAAGTTTTATACATAAAAGTGTGCCGCAATTCAAAAACACTGGTTTTAGAAAACACTGGTCTAAAATAGATGCGCAATTAAGGTAATCATGTATTGATACTTAAAGAAATTATATGAGCAGAAGGCAATTTGGCCAATTTGGTTTTAGAATAGACTACAGCAGATATGTAAAAGCTACAAGATCATAATGTTACAACAAAGTACTATTAAATTTGGTCAAAAATCTGTAAAGTCAGTATTTTTAAAAAAACATTGACCTAAAAAAACATTTTAATTCATTGTTGTATGAAAATTGGTGTAAAGAATAATTATTTTAGGATTGTACAACAGGAGAAAGAACAAGGGACTTCGCACATCAATGTGATGCGGGTGCGTTGGATAAAGTGGGAGCAGCCCAATACTTAAGAACAAAAAGATCCCGCACACCGTCAAACCATGCAAAGGTATTTAATTGTGCAACGTTTCGACCATGAGGTCTTCTTCAGACGTTTCGACCATGAGGTCTTCTTGCCTGAAGAAGACCTCATGGTCGAAACGTTGCACAATTAAATACCTTTGCATGGTTTGACGGTGTGCGGGATCTTTTTTGTTCTTAAGGATTGTACAACACTAATATAATAGTATAATGGTTTTTTTTTGTCCAGTGACCGAGAGAGACATCCAGCAGCTGATTCTTCTCAGAGCCAGTAATGCTGCTATTTTCACCGGGAGGAAGAACTCTGCCATGAGAGGCTGGAGGTGAGAGGCAGAGCTAAAACTGCAGAGTGATTAGCATTCTCATCAACAGAAAGAAGATTCCATTTTAGAAGAAAGTGTTATTTATATGCATCACAAGTGAACCTGTTGAAGAAAAATAGACGTATCTGTTAGTTTATGATGTTTAATGCCACAGTCAGCTTATTTTCATTTATTGAGGGTATTTTGAGTAACAGAGTAAAAAAACATAACCAAACAGCTGAATTTTCTCTGTAACTCATTGAAGCAAAAATACTAATCATAATCAAAATCTAATGTACTGCAGAAGCTCTTTTTTAAGTTATCTGTGTATAACATAACAATGTATGCCTTGTGCCTTATCCACAGAGCAATAAAAAGAGAGATGGGTCTTCACGGCTTGATGTCTGCGCGTCAGCTCAAGAAGAAATGGGACAACTTGAATCAAAAGTACAAGGTAAGCTGTTAAAGTTTAGTTGCAGTAACATGTTCTCTTTTGCAAAACATCCAGTCTGTCTTGTTGCTTAATGGTTGACTCCCTTAACAGTTGTGCAATTTATATTTTAGCATTTTCTAGTTTTATGGTAGACATTGATTTGTTAAAATGTTTACTCTCAATAGAAATGTGAATCAGTTTGGTTTAATACTGAGATAAAGATAAACTAGTCAAGCCACATCTAAACCAGATCTTTAGGTAGAGCTGAGGATATTGTTTAAGTAATAAAATGTTGTCATTTGGTTTTAGGACATTTTGAATAGCTGAAAAAAAATACAGTCATTTAAATATTACCAAATAAATCCCCTCGCATACTAAAATACATTTGGCTTCTTTAGAATACATTAGAGTCCGACAGGGTCTCATAATGTATTAGGTAGAGATGATGAGCCAGAGGAGAGGGCACCAGGAGTCATCTGCTCCTGGAGCAGACTCACTTACAGCCAAGGGACACCAGTCCAGGGCCCAGAGAAGAGATGAGATCAAGACCAAACCTCCAAGGGCCCACGAGCCAGAGCCAACCTAAGCTTCTGGTGCAGAGGGCTTGCTGTTGTATAAATTTCTATCTTGTGCATAGTCTTAAAGGGGTCCTATTGTGTTTTTTCCAACTCTTTACTAAGAAACTAGAACATCTGCAGATCAGTAATTTACCTTTTGTTCATTGTAAAACACAAAGTTGATCTAAAACAACTTAAAAATAGGAACAGCTCCAGTGACTTCCTGTTAAAAACTGCAGAATTGATAAGCCCCGCCTCTTCAGTTTAAAATGTAACTGTAAAAAACAACAGATTTTTTAAAAACTATTTTTATTGTTGGAAAGTGAATATAGGACAGTTTTGAACCATATAAGTGTCACTTTGAGTTTTAATCTTTTGAATTATATCAAGTAAATACAGGCAAGTGGGAGGGGATAGGTGGTAGGTGAGAACAGGGATTCCTGAGTACTTGAGCTGCAGCTGAAGAACAATACAAGATTACTCAAACATGAATGAATCAATTCAAATATAACTTTGAGTAAACTAATGATGAAGGAAGGCCGTTATAACAAGGTTAAAAACTTGAAAACTTGAAAAGTGAATTTGACAGAATAGGTCCCCTTCAACTGCTATCTCTCCAGTTTTATCACAGTTGACATTAGCTGTGTCTACGCGGGGCGCTATTCAACTGTGACAGAATCTCTAAAAATAATAGTTTTCCCGGTCAACTCCTCTCACTGAAACAATTTGTTATACATGCACATTTTTTGTGTCTCTTGTCTTTATGCTGGCTTTTGTTATAAAGTTTATCTGTAACAAGCAGCAGATTTTAACTTGTACTCTTCACGTTTAATGTTGGAAAGAGGCTTCATACAATTTTAAACAAGACGTATTTAACTAGTAATCATAAGTAAATAATACAGACAAGTGTGCGAGGACTGGTGAAAATACCTGCAGCACATTACAAGATTACTCAAACGCGCATAAATCAATCTAAATACAACTGTGAGTAAGCTAATGATGCGAGAACACTTTTGCAAACAAAGGATGGTAGATTGTACATAATAGGCCTATATTAAAGTGACAAAACATACAAATAAAATGCTCAGTTGCCTAAAATACGACTTCTCCTTTGTCTCAGGTGATCAAAAACCCTCCTGAAGGTGAGAAACCGAAGAACCCGCAGCCTGGCCTTGGTATCACTTGATGGACGACGCGGTCAGCGGCAGATTAGACAACTCGCTAAAGTCATCGAACCTCTCCCCATCGACGACGAGAAACTGGAATCGGACCTGCCCGTGCGCCTTCCCTCAGACTCCGAAGAACTACTGTCCGCTCTGAACGTGGTCGAAATGGCTCCCATCGAGAACGAGGAAGACGTTGAGATGATCGACAAAACCGGGAACTACGACGAAGCGAAAAAACTGCCCGACGAAATTCCTAAAATCACAAACGTAAAGACACTGGAGAGCGCGCCGACTTTGCCCAAAGCATCCCGACAACAAAACCGCAGCAAACACGCAACCTCCAGTGCTGTACGCGACGCTTTTACCCGATTCCACAGCTTCCGTCGCCAGTAAAGTCCCATCGATTCCGAGCCAAAGCATCGTCGTGCAAGCCAAAACTGTCACTCCGCAAAACGTCCAACCAACAAGAGTTCTCTACGCGACGTTGCTACCGGATTCTACCGCAACCGCTACCATCAAAAACAGCCTGGCGTCAAATCGGAACATCGCTTTGGAACTTTCAGAATTGAACAAAAAGCTATTGGAGCTTAAGCGGGAGAAAGTAGCGCTCGAAAAAGAACAAGCGGAATTTGACAAAGAGTTGATCAATTTTGAGAGAGAAAGAGAAATGCTGAACTCGTTAAGGCAGACGTTAGATTTGACTAAAATTAAAAACGAAAAAGACAGGGCGTTGTTAGACAAAAACAGAGCGGATTTAGAAAAGGAAAAAGCCGAAGTGGAAAGGGATCGATTTTTGCTGGATCGTGACAGGGCGTATCTGGAACGAGACCGGGCCATTTTTGAAAGAGATAAAGTTTTTCTGGACAAAGCTCAGGAGGATTTCGAAAGACAGAAAGCGGCGTCCAGGAAGGAAGCTGTTGTTGTGGAAGAAGTGGAGAAAAATACCGAGGAGCGAATGGATGTGACGGAAAAATACAACGATTTGACGGACAAAGTTTTGCAGATCTTGACAGCAGAGGCAGATCAAGAAGAGACGAGGAAGAGGTTTGCCACTTTAGTCAAAAAACTATCAGAAAAGCTGTAAAAGAAATTTGTTTTAGAATGGACTGAACAGAAATTATATACCTAACATGTTTCTTTTTGTTCCTTTATACTTTTGCTTCGAGAAAAATAATTTAATTACAGTGTTTTCCTGGTAGAACTTTGCTGCGTTACAGTCGTTCTCAGACGTCAGAGCTCAGACTTGAGTTGGGTTGAACAAGATTGGGTTGAAGAAATTCTGATACAGTATCTGTATTTAACCTCCTGCTGTGGCGAACCAATGACAGCCGAATATATCCATAACAATCCCTAAATCACAAATTACTTGTCACTGTATAAAAATAAATAAAAAGAATGTATTTTTCTGATATATAAAACATCTTTGCTTAAGCTGGAACTGATATTTTGCTTCTATAAATGTCACGATTTTATTCTTCTTGATTATTTCTCTTGTTCTTGCGATTACATTGGGGCTTGAAAAATCACAATTATTGATTAACCTAATAATCTTGACATCCCTACGACTCACTACAGGTTAAACTTAAAAATAATATACATTTTTGAACTTCTTATTTAGCTGACGAGTCAACATTATACAGCGTCCAGCTAACTGGAAGGTCGGACATTTCAAGCGTCCATCTGAATCCAGTGTATCTAAACAATATGGCTAATGCTAAACTGTAAGCTAAACCAAAGTAATGTTTGCAAAATGTACAATAACCTGTAACCCATAGTTTACATAGTTTTTATGGCAGTTAAACTCCTCAGATTCACTTTACGTGGCAGCTGTTGATTGTGAAGTGGGATTTGAAGCCAGTTCACAAAGCTAGGTTTGAGCGGCGTTCCAGCATGTTTTTACTTGCAAGAATGTGGAAAATATTCCAATTCTGTGTTGCCTGGAACCAGAGGTGTCAAATAACTTAAGTATTTTTACTCAAGTATTGTACTTGAGTAGTTTTTTTTGTGTATATGTACTTTACTTGAGTATTAAAAAATCTGGTGATGTTTTATTTTTTACATTTTTTACAAAATATCTGCACTTTCTTCTTCCTACAATTTCAAAACAAGTTAGTTATTCTTTTAAGTTCACAAACAGTTTTCCCTCTAAAAGGCGGTGCAGATCTGCTGTGATGCCTCTTAAACTATTTAAAAAATCTATTTTTAGATGAGATAGAAGTCTATTTTAATAAATCCCCATTTGAAACATGATTAATAAAACATTTTTTGACCAGTGTCTGTAAAGCCCACTTTACACTACGATGCAGCAACACAAACTTTGTAGTTTTACTTTTAACTGAAGTAAATATGCAATGTTTTGCTTTTGTACTTTAACTCGAGTAAAAAGGCTTCAGCTGTACTTAGACTTTTACCAGAGTCATTTTTTAGACAAGTAATTGTACTTTTACTTAAAGGTGGGGTAGCTGATTTTTACACTGCAAACACAATTTAGGTTTTAAATCCTCATAAATCCTTCGACACATAGTTAATAATGACATGTATTCATTTTGGTTACATTTATGGCTTATAAACGTCATTTTACAAACAACAAAGTGAAACTGGAGTGACCGCCCCAAGTTCAGCCAATCAGAGCGCTGCATTTGGCCACTGATTAGAACTAAAAATCTTTATTATTCAGTTCAGACAGTACTCAGACGTCTCATTTTTTCACAAAGTGCTGTATTTACTATATACTTTTTACTGGAGAACACAAAGTTTACTAATTTGCAACTAAAAAAGTTAGCTACCCCAACTTTAAGTAATAGACTGACTTTAGTACTTTTGTCATCTCTGTCTGGATCGCACCATTAGCCATATTTACATACTCAGCAAAAAAAGAATTTCAAGACAAGTTAAAGTTGCTTGATTCTAATTTCAAGCATTTTGACTAAATAAACCTCAATTAATTGTAGAGACATAGATTGTTTTTCTGGTTTCAAAGTGTTTTCGAACTGATTTCAAGACATTGCTTCTTATTTCAAGCTAAATGATTTGTAATGTGTTCTCAAACTGTCCTTACCATGTTGGCAAAGTTTTGTTCTTATTTTAAGCCAAATTCTCTTCTAACCAGTTAAAACTTTCTTGAAACCAGTGAAATATTCTACATTACATTAGCAATTAAATCTTATCCAGTTAAAACAGCTCCAATCTGGATTAAAATTCTGATTCCAAGTCATTTTAAGCAAGTCTACATATATAGTTTTTGAACTGAACAAGTTTATTTTGATGGAAAGCTTTATCCGACCTCTCAGTTTCCTGGAATGCAGCATTTAAACAGAAAGCTCAGATGGTATAAAAATAATGACACAATTAAACTGTCAGAGGTTATCTTTCTTCAATGCCAAGCTCTGAACATTTCTCTGACGTTCCGAGGAGGAATTCTGAGTAGGAGACGAGTGGAACGCATCGTAATATCATCGAGCAAATCTTTTCCTAGACGCCAGATTCAGCTCTACTGTACTTTATTGTTTATTTTAACATTTTTTGTAAGTAATTGCTTGGTACTTTATTACAGTGGTGAGCTATTCTAGTGCTTTAAATTGAACTTTGGGCTCAAAACTGGAAACGGAGCGGAAATATATGACTTTATAAAGTCGCATAACGTGTATATTTTGATACTGTGATACTATATTTACTTCATTTCATTTCAATAGTTTGTGTTTCTGTTTTCATGGTTTATTGTTAAAGGAGAAGCTAGTGAGGCAGCAGAGTTTAATAAACACTCTATTTAAATCTATTATCATTCCGGCCTATTTTACTAACATTTTTGAGGAATCTGAGCGTGATGCCAGTATTAAGTGACCAAAACATAGGTAACGATTCATTAAACTAAGAAATCTACAATATGTTGTACAAGTCTTTTGATAATTTTGCTTTTGTGAACATTTCTAACATTTCTGAGCTGGAGATTTATAGACATTTTTTGTCTCTTTGCAACCCTGATCGCACACATTTAAGATATTGCTTTATTGATCGTGCTGCCCACTAGTTATCCACTGTTTGTGACTAAAAAAAGACTTTAATATTCAGTTGTACAGAAAAGAAGACTGACCTTTGTTTTGTTTTTTTATTAAATTTAAAAGAACATTTTACACTAAAGGCTCTATTGTGATTTTTGTGGGGAAAAATATGGAATTTATTTACATACATTTACATACCCTTTGTAAAATGCAGATTGCAGACTCACTGAACAACTGCTTTATTGAGTTTGTGCAATCTTTAGAAGTCAGTTTCAATCACATTTTGCTCAGTGGATAACACAAAGTCTGATCTACTCAGCATGTTCAAAGTTCAACAAGTGTCCAAGCGAAATACTCACCAACATGAAAAGTACTTCTTTTAAAGATATCTATAATTCAAATACAAAATTCTTAAAAAAAATAAATAAGACTTACTTATTTGAATCAATAACACAAATTGTAAATCTCTTCATCTGCACAAACACTTTTCCAGCGTATTGGAAAACTGCAGTTATTATTCCTGTTTTCAAAAGTAATAACACTAACAATCCCTGTAATTATAGAGGGATTTTCGGTGGACGTCACGTTTCGCTCTTCTGCGCGTGGTATGCAGAAAGAGCCGATCTCCATCTGCTTACATAGGGAAACTTCTTTGAATAAAACAACAAACAAGACGAGAGCAGCTGTTTGGATCAGGTCTAAACCGGTCTGACAGATGTCTGTCTCCTAAAGCTTGAAACAGAGTTTTTCTCGCCTTTTTCAAGTGAATGTAACTTTTAAGGGTCGTAGGGTTGAATTTCATTCACAAATGTTGATTTAGAAGCAGAACTTTTGTTTTCGCACAGTGATAAACTCTTGTCATTAGCTGACAACTGAGCTTTTTCGACTTGTTTCCACTGATTGTGTCTATTAGCAGCGGCTCTTTCTGGAGGCGGGATGTGTGCGCATCACCGGTGTTGATAAACAAAAAACCCTCTATGACAATTATACTTTGCTACCCTCACTGTGATCACTAGAATTATTGAACAATTTGTTGCCAATGGCAAGGCAAGGCAAGGCAAATTTATTTGTATAGCACAATTCATACACAAAGCAATTGAAAGTGCTTTACAAGGCAGGAAAATATGCATCAAAATTATAATACAAAATTATTAAGAATATATAATTAGTAAATTAATTGTAGGCTACGTGTTGAAAGCAACATCATTTTAGGGCAAAATTCTCTACTGGGCTTGCCGACTGTTTTTGTAAGAAAATGTTAAAAAGGCACTGGGGAGAGAGATAGTTGTTGGGGCAGTTCTTCTTGATTTGAAAAAAGCCCTTAAGGCGGTCAACGAAAGTATTCTTCTAGAGAAATTACACATGTTCAATCTGGCAAAAGATGCAGCTAAATGGTCATATCTTAATGGAATGACTCAGTGTGTTAGTGCATATGAACTAACAACTACTATGCTCTCTTGCTCCTGGCATGCCGCAGGGTTTAGTTCTCGGCCCCTTTGCTTTTTCCTACATGACGATCTCCCTAAAAATACTGTATGTCCTAGTGTTAATCCAGTCCAAATGTATACTGATAACACAGTTGTATCTGCCAAAACACCTGCTCATGCTGGTGCACACCTTAGTCATGGTTTACAGGAGGTCTACTATAATTGGTTTCAGATAACATCACAACATTCTACAGGCCAATGTTATTTCAATTAGGTGAAGGGCAGGTAATATGATTATTAATTAAATACAGTTTATTTTTGTAATACAAATGAGTAATGGGTCTAGTCATCCTCAAAATCAACACTTAAAATTTGTTATTTTTTTTATTGTTATTATTTCTTGGCCAATGTCATTCATAGGGAAAAAATATCTCTTGCCTTCCAACTTATGAAATGTGAAATCAACCTTTGACTAATGTTTTTATTTTATAGTCATCATAAGGATAGACCAACCATGAATCTGGACAGACACAAATTCTTATTTTTTTTAACTACAACCTATCTCTATTCTTACAGTTTTGTACTTCAATAGTTATTCTACAGAACATTCTACAGACTCATTTAAATCTAGATAATGGTTTTACTCATTAGCCCTTTGAAAGGAGCAAAAAACAAAAAACAAAACAAAAAAAAACTTTTACGTTTTATTATAATATTGTTCCGGACAAAATCGTAATATAATTAATTTTATCATTGTATATTTTAAAAGTAATTAAGTAATCTGTGTTTAAAATTTGTGCAGCTAAAAAAATACATTGAAATAAATAAAAAAAAGTTGTTCGGGTCACATGAGGGCGGAGTTTGCCCGAGCTCCCCCGCCCTCCCCTCGACTGCAGAGGAAGGAAAGCAAGATGCTAGCTATCTCCGGTGTAGCATTAGCCTTCCTTTACAGCTTTATAAATGCCTTCAGGGGTGGCATATGTTATATTTAACCCCGCCGGATGAATATCTTTTGTATGTACCGTTAACTAGCATTTTTGCATGACTTAAAGCGCCGATATTTACGTTGTTGTGACATTGTTGAGGCTAGCCACTGTTAGCATCACGTTACTTTTGCATGGGGCAGTTAGCTTAGCACGTCAAAGTAAAGCAAAAATCGTGTCTTACAATGACTACTTGCACCAGTTCGCCTTAGTAATGTTTCTAAATTGTAAAACGTACAATGTAGTTAGGTTTAGACGTATTTATAAGCACAATACAGCCTCTAAAGTCGAATTATTATGACTACACATATGCTGTCAATGGAGCCTCCGCTGGTAACACTGCCTCAGTTCACAGAAAACTCCTATAAAAGTAAGTATTTACCACTGGTTTGATGTTTTACCTAGCTGCTGTTCACATTTTTGCAGATGGTGCAATGTTGTGGCTTTCACCGACAGGAATTGTTCTGTGTAAACTTGTGGTGGACGTCAAGAAGTCACGATTCTAACTTATTTTAGTAGTTTTGTAATGAAATAATACAACAACACACGTCAAAAACCCTCACGAAATTGATATACTACCTATAGTTGTAATACTGTGAAATGCTAAAGCAGATTTGATAGTTTTTCACTACAAACTCTGCAAGACTCGACATCACTCATCAGAATGTTCATTTGGTCTTATGCGGTGGTTCCCAAAGTGAGGACCAGGGGCCAAACTCGGTCCTTCAGGGAGTTTACTTTGGCCCGTGAAGAAGCGGTAACATATTAGGAGTGTCTGTGTGTTAACATTTTTAGTTGAAAAGAGTGTCAAAGAACATCAAATCCAGTTTATTCTGCTTAAACATATTTATAAAATTGGCTCTGTGCACAGAAGTCAGTTGGCATTTTTTCAATGCATATGACAGGTTTGGACTGTATTTTCAGTAAAACACAGTGAACATGATTCTATTTAAGATTTTACCAAACATTTAGCATTACACTAAATTCAATCATTAGTTTATTAGCTAAATACAATACATAAACATTTATCGATCAGTGCTAATGTGAACATTTCATTTTGCAACTCCAAGCACAGAACAGTGAATGAGAAGAAGGCGAAATTGCAAAGGGTCGAAGACACAGGTAGATGGGCTGGGAAGACTGAAAGCTGCTGAAAAAGGTTCAAATGGGTCATGTTTAGTCTGGAGGCCTTAAAAGCAATCTTTGCCAGGGTGAGGAGGTGTAAAAGTAAGATTAGTGCAAACAATTAACCCAAGACACGCAGACTATGATGAGTTGATATTTTTATTATCAGTGTGTCTAAATCTGTCAAAATATCTCAAATTAGGCAAAGATAAAAAGTGTCTGGTCGCCATGGCACCGCACCCCGGTGGATGTGACCATATCAAATATGGAAAGTTTTGTTATTGCTTTTTGGGGACAGTAAGTGATAATTCTCAAACCACAGCTGAACTGCTCTGCTCTGCTCTTCCATTCATAATTCTATCTAGTGTTGTGTAAGTATATTCAGTAAAAAACATTAAAGTGCATATGACGCATTTTACAATTTTCTGATTTTCATTTACTTTGGTAGATTAATACCTTTTGCAACTATAATTATAGTTTTACAGTAATCAATAAGACGTTTGCTAAGTATAGTTTGAAGCTATGCTAAAATAACAGGAAGTAGAGCAGAGTTCTAAACTGATGACATCACACTAGGAGGACAAAGACAGTTTCAATTATTTCACAAGAACCTTTTTATGACCCTGGAAATATAATTGAACAAAATGATTCTGTTCTAGTGTCATTTTATGTTGCAAGTTTTAAAAAATCTGTTACATTAAGGGGTTTGTCTTTTATTATGCGTTCGCTAGGCAACTACTCAGTTTGATGTCATCTTTTATGAACAGGAAGTATATTTTTAATCCTAACTGGCATCAACTTTGTAAAATGTTTCGCAAAATCTCACATAAAATAATCCTAACCTTGTTTTGGTGAAACGATAGTTCAACTTGTCATGGGCACTTTAAGACAAACTATTATATCTGCTTAATGTGCTTGTGATGTTTTCGGTCTTGATAAATTTGTCCGTGTGTTTCTCTGTTGTATTCTGCTGCAGTGACTGAGGACGACGTCAAGCGATTGATCGAGTTCAGAGCGTCCAATGAGGCTCTGTTCACCGGGAAGAGGAACTCGGCCAAGATCGCCTGGAGGTTAGAACACTTTCTGAGATAAACCATGGTGCTTACAGTAATGGTGGTTAATAGTAAAGAAATATAGCTTTGGTAGTGTCAATGTTTGCAACTATATGTTTGATTCTAATTTGTTTTTCTAGTGTTATTTAAAAGGCCTGGGTCTTGAAGGGAAACTGACTCCAGATCAGATTGCAAAGAAATGGGACAACCTTCGAACTAAATATAAGGTACCTTTATAAACTTGCTTTAATCCACTGGCGTTCTTCTGACACATGATGCCACTGTCAGACTAATAATCCTGTAAATGTCCTTATGTCTGTGGCTTCTTCATTTTTGACACGTCTAAAAATTGCAAAAGACCTTAAACTCCTCTAGTGTGCAGCCGGGTTTAAGGAAATATAAAGATACACTTGTTCTCAAAAATGTGCTGGGGACCTAATAATAACAAATCGAGGGCCGCATTGCCCCACTGGCCGTAGTTTGCCCAGGTTTGGATTAGACAAGTTGTTAAAGCAGAATATACTTTGCGCCCAGCCATCTTATTGTTGGCTTTCTGGTTTTGTCATTGCTATATTGTTCTAAAAACACAAAGTATGAAGGAATTAAAGATTAGTTTGGTGTAGAACACGTGTCAAACTCAAGGCAAGATGCGGCCCTCCACCTCATTTCATGCAGCCCTTAAGGTCTTATAAGATTTACTTTAATTTTATTGTAGGGGCAGGAGTAATGTGTATATTTGTCTTGGAAACTTTTTTTTTCTGAAACTTAAAGAGTAGTTATGTTAATGTCAGGTAATGAACTTGATGGCTACATGACTTTTTGTTTTAGTTTTGTCTATTGCGGAGGCTCTTTCTACAGCGGGTGCCGCGCATCGCCCTGTGATACAAAATTCTATTCAGCAATTATCACTTTGATAAATATACAATAATCAAATATCAAATCAACTATTAATTTGTAGTGTGTCAAAGATTAGAAAGGTTAATTTTAGTTGCAACTGGCCCTTTGAGAACAATCAAAATGCCAATGTGGCTCTTTGTCAAAATGAGTTTGACACCCCTGGTGTAGAAGGAACATTTTATTTAGTTTGTTTTGATTTTTTGCAATGGCAAGTTCCCACCATTACACTTTGCACTGATTGACACTTAAGTCTACAGAAATGTCTGATAATATAGCTAATTCAGTTAAGCAATTAGCTGTTAATGTAAGACTAATATGTATTATTTTTAAACATTCCAACTCTCTGAATGAATGTAATTGAAGTGATTCTGAAAATTTTACAAAGTTTGTAATGTAACTGGACATTTTTGTGATTATCTCAAGTACGAGGTTTTTTTTTTTTTTGTTTTTTTGCTAATCTCAAATGAGAAAATGCAATTTTTAACAAAACAATGCATTTTGATGATTATTCCATTGACAAATCTCATCTTGAGGCAGTGAAACAAGGTTCAAATCTCTAAAATGTTTCTAAATTCAATCAATTTAATTTAAGACAGTTTTAAGTCATTCTTTCCCTAGTCTTTGATGGAAAAACAACTTTGTTTGTAAATATAGGCCACATCTCCAAAACACCCTAAAGTGACAAAAATTCAACTTTGTCTGGATCAAAATTTGACTTTTGCATTTTAGACAATTAATCGATTGTTCAAGGAAACGATTACTCAGCTAATCAGTTACCAAGATGATCAATGTAGATGTATGGTTAATACTTGTAAAGATATACTGTATGTGTATTGTCTGCATATTTACATGTATGTACTGTATATAATTTCCTTTTTATTCAATTGTATCCCTCTTCCAACTCCTCCATTTGTTTGTTTTTTGTTGCTGCTTGTATATGTTTTTTCCTTTAATATAAAAATGCAAACAGAATAAAGTTGCAAAAAAAAAACAAAAAAAATTCCAACTCTCTGTGTGTGAGCAGGACCTGAAGCAGCCGTACCAGGGGCAGGAGGTCTCTGGGGTGGTGGAGTCGTGGCCCTGGTTCCACATGATGGAAGAGGCTATGCACGGTCGCCTCTTCAACAGCAGCATGGTCCTGAACCCCGACGCTGAACCAGACCAGAACCAAGACCAGAGCCATCCCCAGGAGAACCAGGACATCCTCGAGTTTCTGATCAAGACCGAGATGGACGAGTCGGTGAACATGAGCCGAAGAACCCGGAGTTCGACGGGAAACGCGGCGTCTGCAGGGCCTCTGGGCTGGAGGAGGATTTCAGAGTGCTCATATAAATGTACGTAAAGATGGAATTTAAACCTGTAATAAATGTGTAGTGATGGGAAATAAAATCATATGACATCACAGCTTTTATGAAACTTCAATCAAAAGATCCAGAATTTAAATTTAACAGTACCATTGATAGTGCTGCAATGATTAATTCAGTGTTTCCCAACTTTTTTTAAGTCACGGCACATTTTTTGGCTCACAATTTTTTTGGGCCAGACCACCTATTAATATATGTCAAATCAAGCTATTTTGAAACACAAAATTATTTATTTTTGTGGAAAAATTGTTTATGACAGTTTAACTGTGTAATTTTTCTGGTGGAATTGTTGCTTACTTTTTGTATTGCTGTGCTTGGAATGTTTCATTAAACATATTATTTGTATCTGAGTAGAGAGAAGAATGTGACACAACAAACCCAAGTGGTACAGTCAATGTAATTAGATCTTCATTGTGTCTGAACATTTTATTGGAAAAGTTACACAGAACATCTTTAAATTATTCTTTACTTTTGTAAATATTGATTGTTTTGCTTTCATTCTTGCGGTAAAAGGTTGTTCCAAGCACTCCCAAATGATAAATCATTTCATTAAATCTAATTAGGCTTATTTCATAGATTAAATGTTAAAATCTGACAGATTTTTCAAGGCACACCCAGCAGCATCTAAAGGCATACTGGTTGAAAAACACTGACACATCAGTCAAATGTGTCTAGTATTTTGATAAAAATAAATGTTATCTGGACTATGCAAACTCTAAAACATACTTTATGTAAATACTTTCAGTGTTTCCCCTTGGTTTATTAGTTTAGCAAGGCCAGTTTGGCTGCATACACAAAGAATATATTTGTAATAATTGGGGACTTTTAATGGCCTTTATAGCAGTTAAACTGTTATGAAACTTCTATCTAAACTTCTATCTTATAAGGACAACATAGGGCATTTGTATAACATGAAACCAAAGTTCTCAAATGAAACAATGCTGTGATAGACAGGGTGGTGTGTCCTGTCTTTAGAATGGTGGAGAAAAACCGACCTTTGTATAGCAAACAAACCCATCCCACAGACTCAGGTGAGGTGTATCAAGATGCTGATTATACAGTATAAATATTACACAGGTTTGTCTTAGGCTGTGGCCTCTTAGTGCCTCTGCTCAGTTTCATTTCACTCCAGCTTCTAGGTCAGGTATCACAGAACAATAAACAGGTACTTTTGGCCAATGAGCAAACAGAGATGAGTTGGTTTGTTGACAAGAACCAACCTGAGTTCAGATAGCTGACATACTTCTCCTCCTTTGACCTTGTTTCAAATACTTTATAATCTTAAAATCTGATCTTGTGCCATTTGTAAGTTTACCTCACAGAAACGGCTCCAATCATTGATACACATGTTTACGCTCTACTTCCTGGACTACACTGAGGTGTTAAGGCACTATGATTGATTAAAGCAAAAAAGTATTAGATGTTAGACTGCTTCCACAAAGGGGCTGATGCATCAGGATATGTCTTAGACAGGCCACAATAAAAGGAGGAGATTAGTTTATTTTCATTAATATGTTTTAGAACAGCAAAGTGACACAGATGGAGAGTGTCATGTCCACCAGAGCTGTTGTCCTGCTCTAAATAGATTGAAATGGAGTATTGTTCTGATCTTGAATTTCTGTTTTTCAAAACAATGTCTTCTTCTCGTTTAGGGACCGACAATGAAACGGAAAAATTAATTAAACTTCGAGCTGCAAATGAAGTTCTGTTCACTGGAAGAAGAAATACAGCCAAACCGGCCTGGAGGTGAGAGATCTGAGGGGCTAAAACTTCAACTAAAGACTGGAACAAATCTAAAGTCTAAACAGGACAAGTGTGACTGTAACCAAACTTTACTCAAATAAAACCAGTGTGTTGTCTTGTTTCAGAGCGATCCTGTTCGAGATGGGTCTGCAGGGGAAAGTGTCCATCGATCAGCTCGCAAAGAAGTGGGACAATCTGAAGAGGAAGTACAAGGTCAGTTCAGCAGAAAGTGACATGTTTTTAAATAATAAGCCTTAGCATAGTAAAAGTATTAACATTTTAGTACAAAAAGTCTTGTTCCACTGGCAGGTAATTTTACTTTGCAATTGACAAATGCTAAACTCCTTTAAAAATACATTTCATACACATGTTCTCAGCTCTTGACAGGCTTTTAATAGTGACTAAACCTTGTTCGACTGTTGATTTGTTTGACTATCGCTGTTGTTTTATTGTTCACAAAGCAAACAAGAACACTCACATGATTGTTTAAGCCGTGTTAAAGGTCCTGTGTTGCGCAAAGTTGACTTTAAGCAACGTTACAATGTCGATACCTTATCAAAAACACACAATAGTTTTGAGTGATTCTGTTTTTGAGTCTGTCTACATCTTCAAAGTTAGAAATGCTCTGTTCTACTCTGTGATCTCTATGTTAGCCTGTCAGATGTTTTAGTGTCTAATAGGGATGGGACAATAAGTCACAATTCAATTCAGTTTTCAATTCTGTAGCCACAATTTTAGATTGTGTTCGATTTTGTTAGTTTATCTACATTTTTTTAACATTAAAACACAAAAAAACATAATAAATTACATTTAAAACAAACCACTGTTATTAGTGCTCAGAACTTGTATTTTTATTGACATATGAATAGTAAACAGTGATATTTAGTGTCCATGTAGATAATAAAGCACATTCAGTCAGGTCTGGCAAAGTTCACACCTTGTTTCTTCAAACATCGTGACTATTCTTGTATTATTGTTTGTATTATTCAAATATAGTGTGTGTCTAAGTCAGTGGCTGCATGAGCAAAACTGATCGATTCTGGCCTTTTGATTTGATCAATGCAAACTTGAAACTTTGAACGATTTTCCATTCCTAGTGTCTAAAACTTTGGTGCCTTAGTAGGGCTGAGGGCCAAACTCATTGGCCCACACTTCTAAAACTATATATGTAGACTTGCTTAAAATAATTTGTAATCAGAATTTTATTTCGGATTTGAGCTGTTTTAACAGGATAAGATGTAATTGCTTATGTAATGTAGAATATCTCACTGGTTTCAAGACACTTTTAACTGGTTATAAGAGAATTTGTCTTAAAACAAGAACAAAAGTTTGCCAATGAGTTTTCTTAAAGAGAAACTAAACTCAGAATCAACTTTTTTTCACTGTCAGACTGTGTATATGGGGTCAAAATTGAATTATCTACTGTTTCCAGGTCTTTTTTGGAATTTTTGTGCAAACTCGTTCATTTTGGAGTTATGTGTGTAAAAACCGCGGCTGTACTGCCACGATGGGCAAACACTGTTAGTGCATTTTCAGTACCCTCCGACGTCACAGTGTATTGACGCGGCAGACGAGCCGCCCAGATGGTTTATCTAAACTCCTCCCTCGACACCCTGCTGCGGAGAGTTGAAAAGAGATCACCCGCTGGTAAAGACATAATCTGTCATTGGCTCAGCTTGTTGAGCGAGTGGCGCGTTGGCCACTACTAGTTCAACGATGCGCTTGTTCGAAACTCGTGCCTGTGTTTTTCATTTTCGATTTTCATTTTTAGAAAATACTCACATAACAGCTCATGCGCTTATGTAGCGCCTAAAGCAAAGGTTTCATACGTAGCGATTTGCAAAGCAAATATTAAAAAAATCTTTACGTGCAAGTAAGCAAAGACTTGGGGCTGCTGCTGTACATCTCTCTCCGCTGCAAATCTCACGTCAGGACCGAGGACAGCTCACGGACACCAAAACTCAACCATTTTACCCAAGCTCACTGTTCATAATTTGGAGGCTGTCAGTCAAAGTCTGTTCACACCCACTGGGCGTCTCTTAAAAGGCCTCCGGGCATCTCCCACTTTTGCGAGCCTGTTTGGGGTTCAGTTGTGGGCGGAGTTAGTCTCTGAACGCGTGTTTAGCCTCACTTTAACCCATTGGCAAAGAATTTGTCTTGAAATAAGAAGCAATATCTTGAAATCCGTTCAAAACACTTTGAAACAAGAAAAATAATTTATGTCTCTACAATAAATCAAGGTTAGATAAGTCAAAATGCTTAAAATTAGGTTTAAATCCTAGATTCAAGGAACTTTATCTTGTCTTGAAATTTATTTTTTGCAGTGCGCGAAAGGCTGCCCAGGGATCTTTTTGATTACATTTTGTGTTGAAAAGTCTGTCAAATGACTCCAAATCACCAAATTACCTAAAACATGTTAATAAAAGACAATTTACTCAACATATCTTCTCAAATAAACTTTTTAAAGGCAAAACTAAATTACGTTTGGCCCTTCAATTAATTACATTTTGGCCCGCCGAAGAAAAAGTCTGCACATTTTGGCCCACTGAGGAAAAAAGTTTGAGAACCCCTGATTTAAAATATGTAGCACTGCAGATTTGAACAAGAAGTCTATGGACCTGTTTCTGTTTCCAAGCCAGGCAGGATCAATATTGAGCGGTGACGTCAAACTTTGTACCTTTAATTTTTAAGTTAACCAAAATAAATGGCAAATATTGTGATTTATTCTTGTATAAATGTCTGTT
The DNA here is from genome assembly GCA_038363315.1 of Mugilogobius chulae. Taxonomy (NCBI): domain Eukaryota; kingdom Metazoa; phylum Chordata; class Actinopteri; order Gobiiformes; family Gobiidae; genus Mugilogobius; species Mugilogobius chulae. Next base: position 28,357,517 of record CM076411.1, on the reverse strand, counting down.
ATGGCATTAAAAATCATTAAACTTGACCTGAAATCTTCTTAAACCCTGATTATGTTTTTGTAATCGACATTAACATTAAAATCACCTCTAAATAATGCTTCCATGTCCGTGTGTCTCTCTCCAGGAGCTGAAGTTCCCTGCTCCCGGCGTGGATCCAAACCTGAGCTCGTGGCCCTGGTTCTTCCGCATGAACGAGGCGATGGAGGGTCGTTTGGCCGGCGCCGCTCCTCTGCTCACGCCCATCATCGAGGAGGACGACGAGTTCTGCGAAGCTCCGTCCCCGATGCCCAAGAAGAGGGCGAGACGGAGCCGCGGCATGACGGACTTCCTGACGGAGAGCGAGATCGACCTGCTGGTGGAGAACGTGGAGAAGAACGGAGCGGGGAACTTAGCCGAGACGCACCGAGGGAATGAGTACAGCTACAAGTGTGAGAGCAAGCACTGTTCTTGTTCTACTGGGATTAGAAAGGTTTTGGGAAATTTGAAAGTATTTTGGGTTCAGAGCTAAATAGAAAAACGTCCACATGCAACTCATGGCGGTAGCTTCCCCAGAAAGTCGCGGGTTCGATTTCCGCGGGCCGGCTCTGTGTGGAGTGCATGTTTCCCCGTGTCTGGTGGGTTTCTCCGGCATCGGTTTCACCAACCAATACATGAGAATATTCCAGCTACGTAGTCTGACAAGCCAGCAACAACATCTGGAGATGGGTCCCGGCGCTGCACTGCGGCGATCATGCTCTGAGAGATGCCCAGAGGCATTGAAGGATGGGTCAATGCAGAGGACAATTTCCTACGGGACAATAATGTCCTTACCTTACCTTAACCTTTCTGCTCTACTGCGCAATGCACCTACAGAAAGAGAGGCTGTCCGTCTGGTTGGCTAAGGAAGCTTGTTTCTGCGTTTTTTCCACTCACCTGAATGTAGGGCTGTGCAATTAATCGAATTTCAATTTCAATTATTGCTGTCATTGTTAACAAAAATTGTGTAATCGAGAAATCGTGATTATTTACACTCTGTTCTTAAGCGCTCATTTATTTTCTTGATTTGGAAGAAATAGGTGGTTTCTTTACAATTGTTCAATACATTTACAGCTGTTTATTTCAATGAAACCTGTAACATATTTCATTTTATCTTTTCACTCTCTACATTTACTAACGCTGTCTATCAAAGCAAATAATCGTTTGAATTATCGTGATTTCAATTATGCCTTAAATAATTGTGATTATTATTTCATCATAATCGAGCAGCACTACCTGAATGTAATGTTTATGGGTCGTATTATTCACAAATGTTGATGTAGCAGTGTAACTTTGGTTTTCACACAGTGATAAACTCTTGTAGTTAGCTGACAACAGCAGCAGCCAGGCTGGCGCCGCCTACTGCCTCCACTCTATTTAATTTCACTCCAGCTACTAGGTCAGGTAATGCAGGACTGCAGACAGTTCCCAAAAGCAGGAAGTACAGTCGTCCAATCAGTGAGCAGGAGTGGAGTGGTGTTGGCCAGAACCAACCCGAGTTGAGATGGCAGACTGTATATGTTCATCTCCTTTAATCTTGTGGAAAAATTAACTTAGAAAATTATATTTATTTTAATTCGCAAGTTTACCACATAAAAACAGCAACAATCACTGACACACATTTGTGCTCTACTTCCTGAACAACAAAACGCCCAAAAAGCAGTGACTGGTTACATTTTTAAAAGTCCCTGCCTCCTGTGAAGCGAACAAATCCCAATGATGCAATATCAGACAGTTTCCACAAAGTGAAATTAAACTGGCTGATGCAACAGGCTCGCTGATTAGTGTTGCTGTTACAGTTTGTGTTGATAAACAAATAATCCCAATACACATCAGCGACCTCGACCCCATTAACATCACATGACCTTGTCTGTTTATAAGAATTATTTTACCAAGTATTTACTCAAAAACACATACATAAGTTAATACAATACCACTTGATTTGACCAAAGGATCAAATAGGAAATAAGACCTTTCTTATGACTTTTAGGAACAAATGTTGGTGTCGTATAGAAGGATTACTGTGTATTTGTCTACACCATACACAGGTCAGACCGGTTCAGACCTGATCCAAACAGCTGCTTTGTCCTGTTTTGTTGTTTTCATCGAAGAAGTTTGCACTCGACGGACAGTTTACCTTTCTGCAGGTGACATTTGCAGTAGGCTTTCTACTAATACTGGGTTTAATATTCTCCTTTTTTGACTGCATACTTCCAGTTTAGCCTGTTAAAGTATCTAACATGTTAGCTTGTCTGTCTTGCGGTTCAAATAAACCCAGAAAAAAAGTCATTATTCATACTAAATTGTCTTTTTGTAATTTCAGTGACAGAAGACGACACTCGCAGATTAATCGAGTTACGAGCCTCAAATGAAGCTTTATTCACGGGAAAGAGGAACACGGTCAAACCAGCCTGGAGGTACGAGAACACACAGAGGCCAGTCTTTATTAAAAATGACAAGAAACAAACACATTGTTGCATCCAAATGTCCAAGACGAAGAAAATTAATAAATAACTTTAATTGTTGGCCATGTATTTGGTGTGCAATAATATAAATATTTTGTTATGTGGTGTTCTCTGGTGGAATTTAAGTCAAATGGTGATGTTATTTTTTTTTCTAAAATGTGTTGTTTATCTGTTGTTTGATGAATGTGTTTCAGGGCAATTGTGAAGGAGCTCGGTCTCACGGGGAAAATCACTCCGGATCAAGTCTCAAAGAAATGGGACAATCTCAAGACCAGATTCAAGGTCAGAAAACTAGACATTCTCTGAGTCAGGGATGGGCTATACCTGTGTTGGTATCAGTTTTATCTGATTCCACTGAGTGTGTTTTTGGACAATTATAAGGTGAGGAAGTCTTAAAACAAAGATATTGATAGATGTGTTCTGCTGGATGTCCTCATTTACTTTTGTTTTCCTTCATGGCTGGAAGTCGTACTTATAGAAGCTTAGAGAGAGTTTTTTTTTAACAAATACACAAACATTTATACATTTTTATCTAAATAAACATGTAAAGGAGTGATGTGCTGTGCGGCGCTGAATGTGGGTGAATTTGGAGAAGAGGCTGCTTAAAGGTCAGGTACCTATCTTTTTTAGTGTTAAATTAGTAAGCTTTGTCTCTTTCCCTAAAGCACTACTGTAAATGCAAGACTTTGTAAACTATCTGAATTGAATAATAAGCAGTGCTTTAATTGAGTCCCAACACTTCTGTAAGCGGTCGGGACCTTCTCCCCATGATTTTAACTAGCCTGAGACTCTAAATATTAGTGTCCAAAATGAACTAATAATAGGAAAAGGCCTATTATTAGTTCATTTTGGACTCCATTATATAGGCCTTTTCCCACTCTATGAACTTTTTTCAGTTCCTTGTACTTTTTCCAGTTCCAGTCCCCATTTTAGGCGTGTTTACACGGAGCAGATACTATGGACTGGGTCACACTTTAGGGACTATTTTAGCTCCTGCTCTGGGGCAGGTACTTTCAGTCAGAACCTTTTGGTGACAGAAGCACTAACTTTTAAATGTTCTCACATTTAGATAAACTTCCGTTTTCCTTAAGAAAAATAATTTGAAAGCAGCAACTCCCAAAATAGAGTTATTTAATTTGTAAATAGTGCCTAATTATTACTAGGAATACAGTGAATGCTGGTAATTGTGTTTTCTGTTAATTTCAGTTTTGTAGAGCATAGTTTTATGTGGAATGGAAAATGACAACTTTTGTTTTCCCACGCCACTTAATGACTTATTTAAATGTTCCAGACTAAACAGACGCTAATGCTGAAGCCATTTTGAGCCACTTCAGAAACTGTTGCTGTGTAAACACAGACCTGGGGACAGGATAGTTCTTCTGACTAAACAGGGACTGGAAGAATGTTGGACTAGTTCTTGGTACTTTAGTTCTCATTAAGAGCCAAAAGTAGAGCTTTGCTTGAGTGGTCCACTCTAATTTCACTTTGTTTTCTGTAAGACAGGCTTCTCAAACTTTTTTTGCCATGCCCCCCTTAGTGTAAGAAGATATTATGTCCTATTTGCAACCAAAAAAATGAATGTGGCTATTAAACATGTGAAGAAGTATTTAGATAAAATGAAAAGACCTTTTTGTTTGGCAACTTCAGGTATACACCGAAATGAATCCAGCACTCGATGAATCAGGCGCAGAGTTTTCCATGCATCTTCTTAAAGTGGAAGTTAGGCCCATTTTCTAAGAAAACTTTTATGAATGAAGCCCAATGGTTGCTAGTTTACATAAAGTATCATACCCCAAATAGTAACTATAATACAGGTGAAAATATTTGTGTGTCTCAAGATTCAGTTCAGTTTTGATTCAGTTTGATCAATGTATTTTATGTTTTTCAATGTATTGTTCTATAAAGTAAAATTTTTAGTAGTTTTTGAAATATTCGTAACACAAAAACAAAGCAATAATTTACATTTAACCAGACATTAGTTTACTTAAATGACAACTTTCTTCTCTGTAATGTGCAAACTTTTTATATGAATTGACAATGCATCAAAACAACAATTATATTTCCCACCCTAACACATAATATCTGTCTTTGTAAATAGTTATTTTTTTCTGGTGCAGGACCTGAAGTTCCCTCCTCAGGGGATGGAGACCCAGGTGAACCCGGCGGGCTGGCCCTGGTTCCAGCTCATGAGCGACGCCTTTGAGGGTCGTCTGCTGGGGAAAGCTCCCGCGGTGGAGCCAGTTTGGAGCAACGCAGACGACGCCATCTTCCTCTCCTCTCCTCCCCCTCTGTGCCCCCGCTGCCCCCGAGAGAGACTGCCCCCTGGAGGACCGGAGCGCCGTGCGGGAGCTGGAGCAGAGCCTGGCCTCGGAGAACTCGATGGAAACAGCTGAACACGACGACAGTTTAGGACACGGCGAGGGGAATGTGACGCTGATCGACGCCAACGGAGAGGAGACACTGCCCATAGAGCACACCTACAAAAGTAAGCGGAGTTGAGTTTGTGACGTGGAAGAATTTTTAGCAGAATTACTTTTTAAACTGTTTACCATGTTCTATTATTGTTTCATCAAAAAACTAGCAAATATGATGCATTATTTCCATATTCCCATACTTCAAACATGCTCCTGATCAGTTGGAAACCCAGGCACCGGAACTAATAAAAAAAGTGTACACAAATGACAGTTCATTCATTGTGAAGGAAAACTTCACCAGTCTAAATGTGCCTAATACAGTTCTGATTTCTCTCAGTGTCGGAGGAACACACACAGAAGCTGATCAAACTCAGAGCTGCAAACGAGGCTTTATTCACCGGACGCAGGAACGCCGCCAAAGCTGCCTGGAGGTAATGATCTCTTATCTCTGTAATAAATCAGTCTCAACGTCATGTTTACAAATAAATAAGTGTTTTAAGATGTACAATCTCCTTCTCAGAGCCATCCTGGTTGAGCTGGGTCTGCAGGGAAGAGTCTCCACGGTGCAACTCGCCAAGAAATGGGACAATCTGAAGAGGAGATACAAGGTGCGTTCATACACTGTCTATATCTTAAGTCTTTTCTCACGCAGGATGAGGGAGGTGGACTGAGCAGGTGAGAAGGATAGTGACACCTTGTGAATAGCAACAAATTAACTACAGATGTGTTTGATTTTTAGGGCAAATGAAATCACAGTATAGTCCTCAAGTTGCTATACTTTTCCCAGTATGTTTGCTTCTAGGGCAGATTAACTTTCTGGCGACACGGTGGCAAAGCAGATAGCGCTCCGGCCTCACAGCAAGAAGGTCGCGGTTCGAGTCCCGCTCAGCCCGGGACCTTTCTGTGTGGAGTTTGCATGTTCCTCTCTGTGTCTGGGTGGTTTTCCTCTGGTTTCCCCACCAACCAGTAACATGCAGGTTAAGGACACTTGGTGTTGGTCGGAGGTTGAGGCGCCAGGTGTTTAGGCGAATCGCCTCTGCTGAGCTGCTCCAGGTTCATCTCACTGTGAAGCGTTTATGACTCTGTTTTCTGCGAAAGGCGTTATACAAATAAACTAGAAAGTTAAAACTACACTTTTGGACATTCTGAATGGAGATAATTACATTTTATGCCATGGAAACAAACATGTGCGGCCCTCCTCCAAGCCAAATAACAGTAAGCCATGCAGGCTCTTTCAAAATAAAAACTCAAGTTTTTATTATTTATTTAGTGTAACAAAACCTCTAAATGACAAAAACATGCTTTTACTCATGGTTATTTTGGCCAAAAAGTTGAGCAGTGCACCTTTAAGTCTTAACTTTTTTTTTTTTTTTTTTTTTTTTTTTTTTTTTTTTTTTTTTTTTTTTTTTTTTTTTTTTTTTTTTTTTTTTTTTTTTTTTTTTTTTTTTTTTTTTTTTTTTTTTGCCATTGTAGATGCACATATGTTTACAAAGGTCTTATATTTTTCTTAATTTTTTTTTTTTTTTTTTTTTTTTTTTAATGAAGCAATTTCTGCCAGATTTGTCATCTTTTTTTTTTTTTTTTTTTTTTTTTTTTTTTTTTTTTTATCTTTAAAAAATCTTCAATTTCACTACTCGCTACCTGCAAAAACTCTGAAAAAATGTTATATCCAGAGAAACATAAAGTGAAAAATAAGTGTGTGATCTTGTGATGGATTTTACTCTACAAGTATCTGTATCAGCAAAAAGGCCAAACAGTGAATATCAGTATCGGCTAAAAAAAATCCACAATAATGCATGTTCTTTTGTTTTCTAATCACATCTCCCGTGTCTTCAGGACTTGCGGTATCCTCCTGTCGGGATGGAGTCGTCCGTGGACCCTTCTTCGTGGCCCTGGTTCAACTTAATGCACGACGCCATCGAGGGCCGTTTGTCCCACAGCGCCCCCCTGCTGGACCCCGACTCCAACTGCCACGAACCCGACAGCGACCCGCCCCACAAACCCCGCCAGCAGCGACACATAGCCCTCCCACGCCTCACCAAGCCCCGCCCACGCCTCACCAAGCCCCTCCCCCTCCACCACCTCCTCCTGCCTCAAATCAAATCCATATTCCTCCCAACGCGGCGACGACGGCTCCGGATTTCACCACGGAGACGTTTGTGACTGAGAACAACGTGGCCTTACACCGCGAGTGGGGGATGCTGGACCGGGAGCGCGCGGTTCTGGAGCGCGAGCGGCAGATGGTGGAGCAGGAGAAGTCGTCGGTGCAGCGGGAGAGGGCGGCGGTGCAGGCGGAGAGGATGTGGCTGGAGCGGGAGCGGGCGGACCTGCAGCGGGACCGGGCCCTGGTGGAGCAGGAGAGGGCGGCTCTAGCGCGGGACAGGGAGATACTGGACCAGAGGGCGATCATGCTCAACACCGTAGGACACGTGCAGCACCTCAACACGCTCATGTAGAGACGGAATACTTACGGAGTTCAGTCAGAGGATACGCGTTATGCAAAAAGGACTCGTTGGAGCTTTTGACCACATAATTGTAGTTAGATTCATTCATGCTTACGTTATCCAGTTTTCAAGCTTCTTTTTCAGCTTCGCAAAGCACTTTTCAGCTTTAAAAGAACCGTATGTAAGATGCACAACGGCAACTGTGATTGTATTTTTTTTTTTTAAAGGTACAATCACAGATGAACTTGGGCTGCCAGAGTGAAATGGTCCAGACATTGAAGATTAGATGTTACTCACTAATAGGGCTGGGCCATTAATCCAAAAATTGAGAGATCGAATTGAACCGAACTGAATTTGGTGGTGGGTTTTCAATAGGGCTGCAACAACTTAATCGATTAATCACAACTAATTGATTTTATAAATTTAAAAAAATATATATATAAATGATAAACTAATTTAGAAATTAAATAATCGTTAACTGGTCTTAATTAGGGATGGGACGATATATGATACTATCGCTAATCGTGATAATTAAGAGCCGCAATTAAATAATCGTGGTGTTTTTTTTTATAATCGTGATAATCGTACGTGACGATAATTTTAGTTTTTATTTAACCAACGAGGAAAGTCCTAATTGCAATTAGCAGGCTTGGCCATAAGGCATCTGAAATCTGATGCTGTGAACCCAGTAAAAGCTGTATTATGGTTAAACAATGAAAAGTTCATGTGTTAAAGTTAATTAATGATCTGAGACGAAGTTAGTAGATTTTTGCTCAACATTGTAAACATTTTTTCACTTTGAATCATAATTGATTGTACTTAGACCAAAATACAATAAGTAGCTGTTCAAACACATACATATTGTGAGCTAATAAATATTTCAGTAATTTTGAATCTGAGCACTTTTACGTTTAGTAAATTATCGTGATAATATCATTAATCGCGATTATTTTGGTCACAATAATCGTGAGTGCAAATTTTAATATCGTCCCATGCCTAGTCTTAATAAAGGTTCCAAAGACAGATGAGCTGTGAAAAAGCCTCAGATTGATTGATGTAAATTTTGTGTTTTTGATGGAAAAAAAAGTTTGCCTGTGCCTGGTGTTTTAATACTGATGACACTGACAATTAAAATATTTAACTTTTTTTTTTCCGACATTTTCAGCACTAAAGTACAAGCTGTCGCAGTCATAAAATGTCAGAAAGCAACAAAGTAACAACTTTTCACCTTTGCACAATGCACCTTTAAACTGGTTTTGATAAAGCTCAAAGTTATTCTAAATATTCAGAAAATATCCAATTCAAAGTATTGATACTTGTTCAGATGAGTCTCAAGATTCGATACCAGTTTTAGTGTCTGACTTTTTATATATTTGACAACTTAAAAATAAATTAACTTTGATTGACCGATTGACACGTAATTATGTGATTTTTGAATTCTAAAAACTAATTGATTAATCGAAAGAATAATTGAACGACTAATCAATTACCAAAATAATCGTTAGTTGCAGCCCTGGATTTGAATCAAAATATTGAAAACCAAAAGTCAAACTTTGAGGCAGATTATTGATATATAGTTTCAAAAAAATCTTTAAAAAAATGAGACGTAATAAAAGAAAATGAAAGTTAATATATTACCATATACCAATGATTTGGTTTCAGATGTTCACTACATTTTGTTGTTGCTCAATATAATACCTCATTCTCTAACATTTAGAGGATAATCAAACAAGTCGAATCAACCAAAATTTATGTTAGACAACTAATTATTTCATTTAGAGTCTAAATAAAAGAATTAGTAGATCAGTTATGATTGATTAAACGACTTATTCTCAATTGGTTTATACCCAAGTTTGTTCATCAGTATGTTGAAGACAAGCTAACTTTTGTGGACCAATTAAAGCGGAACTATGAGATTTTTACCTCCTTAAAAATGTGAATCACAAAACTGGTTAACTGCAGCTTTTTAAACTAATCTCTCACCTTTCTAACTCATTCAAAGCCTCTTAAACATTCACCGTTGGGGCTGGGCGATATGGCAAAAACATTTTATCACAATTTTCCTGGAGACCGATCACGATTTCGATTTTATCTCAATTCTTGTAGACTATTGTCTTTTGCCTTTGAGGTAAATATAATCATCTGCTTTTTCTGAAAGTTCCTGCATTACTGTGATTGGTTGAATCCAGCTGTCACTCACTCAGAGCAGAACAAACACTGACCAGTGTGGACAGATTTTCAGAGAAGTCGCGAGTCTTTGAAAAAAAAAAATCCCTAGACAACCTCAGCCCATAAATAAAGTTGTTCAAATATAAGATTAATTCGAACATTGTGTGATAAAACAATTTTGGCATTTCTAACACTAACAACCGCTTTTGAAAATCTGCTCAAAGTCATGTTTCATTCATAAATAGATATATTTTTCTAAATCAAATCTTAAAATTGCTAAAATTCTCCTCGAACTTGAGTTGAAACTGCAGCACAAAAGACCTCAACACATTACCTTCAAAATTCATATGACTATTAAAAAAGAGGCCCAAATTAATTATAAAGAAACAAACTTGGCAACTCTGAGGCTGAGAGGAGTAGGTTGGAAATAGTTTTACCAAACAGATGCATTAAATAGAAAAATGGTAAATCACGATTTGACAATTTCGCCAAAAAAGCAGATTGTCACAACAGTGAGCTCACCATTCGATTATTGCCCAGCCTTATTCACCATGTTGACTTAATATTTGCCTTTTCACAACTTTCAGAATCTCAAAAAAAAGCCAGTTCTTTAAAGTTTCAGTCGGACACCATTTTGAGGGCTTTTTGAAAATTATATTTGGGTTAGAAGTTCTATATAAAGTTTACTTCAATGATGTTTCGTCACCAGTCTCATACCTGATGATGTTTGCGTTATTATCTGATCTACAACAGGTAAAAATGCTCAGTTTGTCTTGTGATGTCATTATGTGGTTTAGATTATTTCAATGTTTTATAAATATTTTAGTTTTAGATGACATTTCTACATAAAGTCTGTTCCACCCGAATAATTAACATCCGTACGACAAGATCAACTTCACAAAATCATAGATAATAACATTATATTTGGGATTTTGCTCAACATTGTTCTTTTTTATCCAAGTTGAGCCATTTTTTAGGGTTTAAAATGCACTTCCTGTTCATAAATGACGACGTAACTCTAAATCTTTTTTTAATTATAACACCTATTAAAGTAATTAAGTTCAAATTGGATCTCGTAAAAAACAGGGAGGAAACAGGTCGTGAAACCAGATCCAAACAATAGTACAGTGACACTTTGGAATGTTCTTAGTCCGGATTTTGGGTGGAGTTTCCTTTGTGTGAATCAGCTCTTGTTTAAAAGAAAGTCGCAGTAGTTTTACCACTTATGACATCACAAGTTTTTTTATTTATTTTCTATTTGACAGAAAAACGCTGCCTAAAATTTCGTTAATGTGTGAATTCCAGGTATGTTTTTGATGATTAAAAGACATTATGACCAATCAAAATAATATAATACAGGCTCTTTAAGTTTGTATATTGGTCTGAAACTGATGGATAATCTATGTATCAACCTGTTTTGTTAGCCAAGAGATGGTTATTTCAGTTTTAGTTGAAGCTAGTCCCTCCTTACAGTTGATCATTTGTTTATTCATTGTTATGGTGACAGTGATACAGAACACATCCTGATAAACCTGGAATATAATCAGCCCATTTTCAAAACACATTGAATATGACCAAAACATCCAACTGTCGTAAAAAGAAAATGTTGTTTAATAGGTCTCACTTTTGTTTTCTAAACCCTACAGCTTTAGATTCAACTCTGCATATAAAAACTTAAGTAGTAGTAATTAAGTAAGCTGTGAACAAGGTCTAAGACTCCACTTTGTGCGTTAAAACTGCCTAATGCACGGCTCCATTTGTTTATTGCACTTGTACCACGGCTACAAACCGAAATAGTTCACTTGTGATTTTTAAGATCTCATTTGCGATCTGAAAAAGTTGACAAAACAAGTTATATCTGTGTTCAGCTAGTTCCCACTGAACAGTTAGGTTAATAATTTGTTCATCCATTGTTCTGGTGACAACCAGTAAAATCTGTTTTTGTATTGTTTGTCGTGTCAGACTGCTTCAATTCATTAGAATGCAGGAAATATTATAATTTTTGTTCTGATTTTCCAGGGAGAAAACCCCCAGACCCCCCTCTTTTTGTTGCTCCCCTATTATATACGGACCTTTATGGCCCTTGGAAAAACTAAAAAATTGTAGTTCTTCTGCTTAGTGCAAAGGTGTCAAACATGCGGCTTGGGAGCCAAATGTGGCCCCTGAGATGATTTCATGTGGCCGACAGGATGATTTCTGATTATTATTGATCGTGGCCTCGTAACAAAAGCTCGTGACATTTTGAACTCCAAGTGTGTGAAGTGCACAAGAGGAGCCACATAAGACAGAATAAATGGGAATATAATGTATGCTGCAAATTTTCTTGGAAGAACATTGTGTACAATACAGTACAATATAATGTAATGTAATACAATTTAAATGTGGACATAAAACCCTTTCATTCCATAATTTGAATATAGCATAGGCACACCTACTATACCTTTAAAATGCGGCCGTCAATCAACTTTGACTTTGATCAATTCGGCCCAAGCTCCATTTGAGTTTCACACCTTTGGCTTAGTGTGTTATACCATATATCAAACAGCAGCCCGAGGGCCTAATGTGGCCCACTAAGAAGTGTGTTTTGGCCCAGAACTATACAACAGAGACCGGACCGTTTTGCTTGAGAGGCAATATGATCCTGCCCATGTTTCTTGATAGTGTTCCTGTTAAGCTCTGGTAAGGTTGCTATTGTGTTAGCTTGTCTGTCTTGCGAGCTAGATATAACAACTCTTCAAATAAACCCAGCGACTGAGTTCTACAGGATGACCTAACCGCCGAAAGTACGATACTAAGAAAAGTGGGCGAGGCAGAATAAGGCAAATACCTCATACCAGGGGCGTAGCACCAAATTCTGGGCCCCGGGTACAAACATTGTTAATGGACCCTAACACATAATTTTGTGTTTTAAATATTTAGTACCCGCATTTCAGTTTTGTTCCTTATAGAACATGCATATATCAGCTTCACTTACATAAAGATGAGAATAAAATTGAATGTGTTAAGCTTACCTGTGTTCAGCTAACTTGTGTACATTTTTGACACATTATAATGTTGCTGGTTTGAGAAGTTGTGATATATTGATTATATTCAACACAAAACCCTGTGAAAATGCATATTTATTGAAATGATAATTTTACGTCAAAGTCTGGCTGTTTGATCACTGAAATCTGACTCTGGCTTATAATAATACAATCTCTCTATCTGTTATCTTTGTTTAATATTTGCCAAAATAATATTCTTTATTTAGGTTCAAAGTCAATATTACGTTTCATCGGTGTGATGAAGCTCTTTCATATCACAAAAAATTGCCTTTAGAGGAACAATTTATTTCACGCAAGCAAAATTAGATGCTTTTGGGGGCCCTTTCCTGCCCTGGGCCCCGGGGAAACTAGTACCATTTACCCCCCCCCAGTCTGACACCCCTGCCTTATACTCTGCATCATCTGGACCTGATTCTGTTATCCATTTAAAGTGGTTAAAAGGCCTTTAATCATCCTGGTTTAGTCCCAGTTCAGATCATTGCAGGCTCTTTGGAAGAAAATAAATTGTAGTTCAGTTTTGTAGTCTGGCCCACTACTAAATATAATCGAATATCCCTGTGTTATAATACCCTGATTGTCATAATTGTGGACTATTTGGCTGCATAGACTTGTCAAAACGGTCTAAAAAACATAAAAATCTGAAACCCTGTGAATCTGATTGTTTGCTGAAAGGCCCTGCACAGTTATTCAAAAGTAATACTCTCTTATTTACTTTAGAATTACTCGCTGACAACAATATAATCACTGTTAATCCTCTGTACAAACTCTTTTAATCTGCTAAGCCTCTGACAAAGACTAACTTCTCTTTGTATTCAGCTTTGATAATCATCCGGCTCAAAAGACATCTTGTTTATACATTTATTTTTATTTATTCCAACCACTTCTGTAAAAGAAATGTTTTGAGAATGCTGTATTTTCTTTTGGACGAAGCCTTAAGCACTGAAGAATGTCTGTTGTTACGAGACGTTTATGTAAAAAAGAAAAAAAGGCAATAATCTTGTGTTGCAACGTTGGACTGGAAAACAGACGAAACGTGTTGAAACTCTTGTGAATATTGTGTGATAATCTGTAAAAAGTTGCTCTGTTTTGGTTTTTAAAATTTCAAATATATTTTTTAAAAGTTAAGTTTGCAGTTTTCTTTGTGTGTATAAAAGGCACGTCTTACTGAATGTAGATTAGACTTGCAAATGTTTATGTTTTATAATATTTTGTCCAGTCTAGGTATGATCAAGGTTGGGATTTGGGTGATGAAGCACTGTATAAAGTAATAGAGCAGTTTAGCTTAAAAATACAAGTACAATTTCTTGTATTGTTCAATTGAACTCTTGTGAGGTGGTTATTTTCTCCTCTGCCACCCACTGTTTTCTTATTTTTTCTCTTTTCTTGCTCTTTCTTCGTCTTTGTCTGTCTTCTCCCCCAGAAGATAAGATAGTGTGGGTAAAGTCAGGGTTGTGATTGTCCTGATTATGTAATGAATGTTAAAAGAGAAGTAGTAGAAATAGATTAGAACTATCCTGACCAAGCCTATAGAGGGATTTTGAGTTGACGTCACTTTACGCTCTACTGCACATGTTTTATGCAGAAAGAGCCGCTCTCCATTAGCCAGGCTAACGCCACCTAGTTCCACGGAGTGAATGAAACCGGCTGATACATCAGGCTAGCTCTCCATCTGCTTAACTGGGGAAACTTCTTGAATAATAGCAGCTGTTTGGATCTGGTCTGAACGGTCTGACAGACGTCTGTCTCCTGAAGCTTGAGACAGTGTTGTTATCACCGTTTTTTCACTGAATGTAACTTTTATGGGTCGTAGAGTCGAATTTCTTTCACAAATGTTGATTTAGCAGCAAAACAATTTTTTGTGCATAGTGATAAACTCTTGTAGCTTTTTCGACTGTTTGTGTTTAGATGAGGAGGCTCTTTCTGCAGGTCGGGTGCTTGCGCATTGCCTGTGTTGATAAAACAAAATCCCGCTTTAAGGGTGACACTTTATTTGAAAAATGCTCCTAGACATTCTGACAGAGGCAAACACAATGGAAAAAAAATCTACTTTTTCTACTTTTTACAAACTAATCTTCATTCCTGGAATTTTTGTTTTACACAAATACTTTTTTTTTTTTGTCGCAAAATGCAAACTAACTGTTGTCGTGGCAACAGTAGAGCAGTGGTCTTCACTATTTTTTAAAGAAGAGCCACATTGATGGACCAAAGAGAAGGGGTGAGATGCAAAAAATCAAACATAAAAAAAAAAAAGGCCAGCGCAGATTAGAAAATGGAACTCAAATGTGTGTTTGTATGTGTGAAAATAAAGCACAAATGTGCAGATAAAAATGTATTTAAATTAAACTTAAATATTATTTTGTGTTTTATAAAAATAGGAATTTATAAAAATTGGAATTTTTAACAGCAGAACTACAATTTGTTTCCTCATCAAAAAGACTCAAGAACATATTTTTTAGGACGAAAAAGGTCATTACCTCAACTGTGTGATTTGAATGTGAGAGAAGCTACAGTCTTTCTGTTTATCTGCTTTTCTGCCACTGTTTACCTGTCCCATGTAGCTTCTTTTTCGCTATTTCAACTTTATTTTGACTCTTACATGAGAAAAAGTCATTTCTCTCCATTAACTTTCATGTATTTTTGCCACTCAGACCTCACATTTAGAACGCTGTGAGCTTTTAAACACAACATGTTCACTTTGACAACTGAATATTCACATTTTGTCACCATTTTGTCACTATTTATTTTTTTAAAGCACATTTCTTATTCCTTTCTTCCTCTACAATCTAATTCAACGTGTTAATTATTCTCCTGCTGCTTTTATTTGCATGTTCCTCCTGCGCACACACCATAAACACTCCAGCTGACCCGACACTCGCGCCTGATTGGTCGACGCGGTGACAGCGACGGAGCAGGGCTGCGATTGGCCGACGGCGTAGCAGGTGAAACAGGAAGGACTGGTTTGTGGAGAGCTGCTGCGTTCATTTGAGTGTGGAAACAGGAAACATGCTGCATGTCAGAGTCGGTGAGTGAATAACTTTAAATAAACTCTTTTTTTATTAGATTAACATTTAAACATTATGAGTGAACGAACAGGTGATGCATAAAACTGATTATTTATGAGAGATGACGTAGAAACTGCAGTAAAGTTGGTCATAAAATGCTCTTGTAAAAGGGGAAATAAATGTAAATTTTGACTGAATTTGGTGTAAAGATCAGGGGTGTAGCACCAAATTCTGGGCCCCAGGTACAAATATTGTTAATGGACCCCAATACATAATCTTGTGTTTTATTTATTCTGATTTTATCTATTTATTTAGGTTTAATTTCTTGCAAGAGTATCCACATAATTATTTAGTTTTCAAGGTTTTGCTATGTTTGTTTTAGTGAGAACCTCTCCAATTTAACTGAAATTAAAGCATGTTTTTTGTCATTTTGATGTCTTTGTTGCACTAAATAAATAAGAAAAATTGGCGTTTACTCTGAATCGGGTTATTATTTGTATTAATTTGGCATAAAAAAAATTGATCTCCATACAAACTGACCCAAAGTATTTTTGAATTTTCTTTTTCTACTGATCTGTGTTACAGTGCGCCTTTAGCAATTTGGCAAATATGTGAACATTAATTTCCTGTTTATTAAGTGATTTTCTTTGGTTATTTGTGACTTTTTGAACTAAGATTTGAAGGATCCCTCAGATAGCATAAATAAGTGTACTTACGACGGGGGGCCCTTTCCTACCCTGGGCCCTCGGGGAGTACCCTTTACCCCCCCACAGTCCGACACCCCTGGTAAGATTAATTACAGTTTTACAGCAGGTAAATTGTCACTTATTACTAATTTACTTATTATTAATTGACAAATAAAAGTTGAAAGATACAAGAAGTAGTTTGAGTTGTCGTCGAAAAGTGACAAAATGCAAAGAGTTTACACAGTTTCCTGGAGTTTAAACAAACATTTAACACAATTAAAGTTTCACAAAGTATCATCATTTGTCAAATTAGAACGCCTGATTTTTTTTTTTGCTTGATTTTATAGTGTGGTTTCTATGGTAACAGCACCAAGCCAATGTTATTATATCAATCAGGTGGAGCCACTAAAATAAATATTGTTTAAGAGTAGTTTATTGGGTTTAGTCTCCCAGAATTCATCCTATTTTTAAATTTTGTTGTTATATTTCATGGTAAAGTTTATTTATTTATTTGACAGGGACAGTACAAATAAACATTGATACTAGCAAGTAGCCGATGTCCATGTACATAATTGGCTAATTTACAGCCTCCGTCCCTGGTTAGGCTTTTGTGGTTAGTATTTACAAAAGTTAGTAAGAGACATGAATAAGAACAGGACATTTAGAGGATTTTCGGTCGGCGTCACTTTCTGCTCTACTGTGCATGCGTTATGCAGAAAGAGCCCCTCTCCATCTGCTTAGCTGGAGAAACTTCTTTGAATAAAACAATGAAACAGTACAAGATTTAGCTGTTTTAATCAGGTCTGAACCGGTCTGACTGACGTCTGTCTCCTGAAGCTTGAGACAGTGTTTTTCTCGCCCTTTTTTCACCTGAATGTAACTTTTAAGAGTCATAGGATCGAAATTTATTCACAAAAGTTGATTTAGCAGCAGAACTTTTGTTTTCTCACAGTGATAAACTCTTGTGGTTAGATGACAATGGAGCTTTTTCAATTTGTTTCCACTGTTTGTGTCTATGAGCGGCGACTCTTTCTGCAGGCAGAAAGCGCGTGCATCAATTGTGTTGATAAACAAAAAAGTACATCCCAGTTTAGTGTTCACACTGTTGCCTTTCCTTAAGCCAGCATTTGAGCTTTGTGGGAAAAGTTAATTCAACTCCAGAGTAAAGAGTTCCATAAGTGTGAAGCTTTCACTGAGAACGCTGACTGACCCAGAGCCTTTTCACTCTACAGTTCCCACTGGTCCCAGCTCTAGTTCTAACACCTTCATCATCATATTTTGTATCTGGCTACACATTACTTCAGGAGCGAGGTTATTAGGACACTTAAAAATTGCTTTTAAAAAGGAGAAATTAATTTTAGTTTTTTGGATAATATGGAGTGATGCCATTTCATTGGTTTTTAATCCAATACTTTTAGTGACTGTTTCTATAATTTAAAGTCAAGCAGTATCATTGAGCCACATTGAGAAACATCGACTAACTGCTTGTTTAACAACTCTGAGGCCTGTTTAGGTGTGTCCGCGCCTACATAAATAATTGTATCATCCGCATACATTTGGCAGTTTGCATAGTTGCATAATTGTGGCAATCATTTATGTGTAGGCTGAAAATGAGTGGGCCCAAAATTGATCCTTGGGGTACACCTATAATTACATTTTTGAAATCCATTTATTTGACACATTGTTGCCGCAAATCAAGATAAATTTAAACTATATCAAGGATTGTTTAAAAAAGTTTTGCTGATGTAATTTTCTCATCAAAACAAGATGGTTTACAGTTTCAAAGCTTTCTAAAGTCAAGAAAAAATGTCTCAACACACTTACTTTGATCTAAACTACTTTTTATCGTTTTGGTAAAGTTTTGGTTGTTTAGGTTGACTAAGCGTTGTTTTCAAAGCTACATCTTGTGAAAAAGGAAAGAATGTTGAAATGAGAGAGAGAAAGAGAGAGAAGAGAGAGAGAAAGAAATAGAGAAAGAGGGAGAGAGAGAAAGAGAGAGAGAGGAGAAAGAGAGAAAGAAGAGAAAGAGAGAGAAGAGAGAGAGGGAAGAAAAGAAAAAGAGAGAGGGAGACAAAAGAGAAGTAGAGAGGTAGACGGAGAGAGAGAGAGAGAGAGAGAGAGAAAGAGGGAGGAAGAGAGGGGGACAGAGGAGAAGATAGAGAGGAAGACAGAGAAAAGAGAGTAAGAAGAAAGAGAGAGAGTGGAGAAAGATGGGGTAGAAGAGAGAGAAAGAGAGAGGAAAGAAAAGAGGAAGGGCAGATGGGAAAAAGAGAGAAAAGAGGAAGTGGAGAGGGAGAGAAGAGAGAGGGAGAGTTAGAGAATGAGAGAGAGAAAGAGGGGGCAAGAGAGTGAGGAAGAAAGAGAAATTCAAAAGAGAGAGAAGAGAGAGGGACAAGAGGAGAGGGAGAAACTAAAAGAAATACAGGCAGAGGAGGTAGATGTGACAGAGAGAAGAGACAGGAAAAAGAGAGTGAGAGAAATAATAGGAGGGAGTGAGAAAGAGAGAGAAGGGAAGGAAAGACAAGGAGAGGGGACGTGATAGAGAGCAAGGAGAGAGAGAGAGGAAAGAGGAAAAAGAAAGAGCGAGAGGTCAGAAGAGACAGAGAGAAGAGAAAAAGAAGAGAGAAAGATGGAGAGAGAAAAGGAGCGAATAAGCATAGAGAGAAAGCGAGAGGGAGAGAGAGAAAATAGGGGAGAGAGTGAAGAGAGAGGAGAGAAGGTAAGAGAGAAGAATGAGAACAGGAAGAGAAAAGGAGAACGAAAGCCAAAAGGAGAATAGAAAAAAGACAGGGGGGTAGAAAGAGAGAAAGGAGAAACAGAGAGAGAGGAGAGAGAGAGATGAGAGAGCAAAAGAGAGGAAGAGAGTGGGGAGAAAAGAGGAAGGGCGGAGGAATAGAAGAAGAAGGGGGTGAGAGAGAGAGAGGGAGAAGTATGAGAGAAGAGGGAGAGAGAGAAGAGGAGAAATGGTGAGGGAGGGAAGAGAGAAGAAAAGAAGGAACGAGAGGAGAGATTGAGAGAGGGGAAGAGAGAGGAAGAGATGGAGAGAGGGATGAAAGAGCAAAATGGATAACAAGGTAGAGAAAGAGAGAGTGGATAGAGGAAAAGGTAAGAAATAGAAAGTTACGACAAAGAAGGAGAGAAGACAGAGAAGGGAGGTTCCTAGTTTTATTATAATATTATTTATTTAGTTTCCCAATGCAGAAATCACTTTTATTCTATTTTAAAAGTTGTTCTGCGTTCACTCAAACTGTGACTGTAGATAAATCCTGCTTCCCTGGAGAGAGAAATCTGACCTATTTACTCTCTCTTTGTCTCTTAGTTCAACATTCCTGCAGAGGTTCATTCACATACAGCAGCTTAAGTTACTGTTGTTGGGAAAATATTCTGTAAATTCTACTTTTCTGAGTTCTAACAGTGTCTCTCTTCATTAGTTGTGTCTGGATTGTTTTACTGGATGTTTGAGTAATCCTTGTATTGTCGGTGTTCTCAGAAAAGTCCTGTTTTCACCTGTCCCCGCCCACGTGTCTGTCTGTGATAATAAAATAACTAAGTTGTTTCTGGACTCACCCTCTGTGATGTTTATTTATTCAAACAAAAGAAGCGAGACAAACTGGCTCTGTGCGGCTATAACCTGCTTTGACCTGAATGTTTTTACAGTTTATTTTTGATTTTCAGGTCAAAGCAGAAATAACAAGTGAGTTTATAGCTTTAACAATGAACCTGTGAACTGTTTGCTCTCATCAGCAGAAGCATTGAACTGCAAATGTGTTTTACCTTCACAAGCAACTCACAGTGTTAGCATTTACTAGAAAGTCTAGGGCCATTTTTCCTCGCTGCGCTGATGCTGCATAGACATATAATTAGTAGACGGCAGTCCGACTCTGATGCTATCGAACACTTAGCATCTGAGCTAGTCCGGTAAGATTTAAGCTAGTCCGGAGCGTTCTACTGTTTATTTTCCTATAGCCGTTAGCATTAGCCCGCAAAAAACGCAAGTTATGAAAGATCCAGAGAGTGTCAGCTGTACAAACCTACTGACCAATTTAGCAGAGGTCAGAGCCTTGTTACAAATTATTGTTGAGTTTAGTATTTTATTGTAGCTAAAAATTGTGTATAAAACTGCTAACGGCTAGTGAACTTATGCATTTTTAAGGCTCTGTGACACCAAACGTCCGCTTTTACATGTTTCTAGTGAGAAAAGCAGATAAATAACACCAAACAAAGTTATAGCTTCACTTATCTGTGGAGGCGCGTCTGTCGCATCGGTGATGGAGCATTTCCAGCCTAAGAATATAGTAGTTTGAGAAATATAATCTCACATTGCCAAAGTTGTTTAAAAAAGCATCAGAAGACATAAATCAGTCTGTTTTGCTCACGGATCGCTTATTTAAGCTCGTTTTATCCATAAAAGTGCCACTTCTGCATTGACTTCAATTGACTTGCGTCATCATCTACGTATACCGGAGGAATATGGCGTCGCGCTGTTCGTGTTGTGGCAACAGTGCGGAGCCGCGAACCTCGTGTCTACTAATTATATGTCTATGCTGATGCTGGTCTTATACCTTGTGACACGAAGCTGGATGGAGCTTTTGAGCGTCAACATGAATCAGTAAAACCAGCCTGAAGCCGGTGTAAAGCCTGTAACCGACCAGAGTAGAAATTACGCAATGAAGTGTTTAGGTTTAAAAAAAAAAAAGTTGTTTAAAGTAAACATAAACTTAGCGGAGAACTCTTTTATACTCAGCAAACATTCTGAACAACTTGGATCTAAAACCTACAGAAGAGACACAGAAAGTGGATTTATGCTTCAGAATCTTTGGAATATTTTGACGAAGCTTCAGTATGGATTTAATGGAGATTGTAAGATTTATTATTTGTTTTTTTCTTTATGTCTTCTGTGTTTATGGTAAAATGAGACTCAGATTTTCACAGTGAACATCATATAATGTACTGACCATATAAAGGTCAGTACATTCTGCAGATGAGACGTGACTCTAGAGCAGTGATGTCGTCAGCGTAACTGCGGAGATGCTAAACTGGAGATTTGAAATCTTTTCACTCTGGACATGGTTTCAGAAATATTCGTTTTCAGTGTCCTGAATTTCCTGCTTCATGTGAACGATGTTGGTTTAGGTCAAATGTTTGTACTGAAACGCCTGAGCTTGGACAAGTGGGACAAGGTCTTAGTTTTTTCTTTGGCCACTAGGGCGCTCTCTCAAGCCAGTGGTGGATCTAGAATCTTTCTGTGGGGTGGAGAGCAGGGTGGATCTATGTTGAACTCCTATCTGAGTTCTCACTATATCCATCTGGGACTTTACTTGTTGAAGGCGTTCGGGAAAGGGTGGCTCGTTTAGTGAAATACTTGGAGCTGATTGGGTGAGCGGCCGACCTTATTTGTGCTTCAATCATAGCAACAATGGTGTATCCAATGTCCGCGTGAGACAGAACAAGTGTCACTCACACTGCTCTTCTTTCAAAAAGAAATTACTCATATTTCTGCTAAAACCGCATCTAAAGCAGCAGAAACACGTACATCTACGGGAGCAGCATCTTTGTTTAGCTTAGACAATTAGACATAATTGTCTAAATAAAATAAGACACTTGGGGGTGGCCTTGGCCCCCTCCCCAGATCCGCCACTCCTCCAAGTGTTATATGCTGTCAGTGTGGGAGGTGTGGCTCCAGATATGAGACTCATTTCATTCAGTGAACCTGAGATTTGTCTTGTCTGTGACAAGTGAGCAGCTGCATTGAGATCACAGGCAAAAGTTACTGTAGCGGCAGCTTCAGTTTGGGAAAAAAGTCTAATTATAGAAATCTATTTGGTGAAAGTCTGTTCACATGACAGGCTTTAACGTGCAGGCTGCAGTATCGTGATAGTTGAATCTGACGAGTCCCACCTCTGTAGTTTAGTTCTGTGTAAGTCTTCCTTTGTGTTAGTCTCTTTTGCATGTTGAAAACCTTGGAAAGCACTGTGTTTAGTTAGAGTAAGTAGGAGCTGTTTGTTTTAGCAAGAAGTTTTGCATCACATTAGTCCAGTTCCTACTTGTTTGCTGAATCCCTGCTTTGCATCTCATTGACTAAAACAGAACCAAACCAGCGCTCCACTCACACAAACTCACAAACAACAGAGAATCTACTTTATCCTGCAAAAATGTGCTTGAGACCACAAAAAATGAAATCTCCAGACCGGTCTTTGTCTTGAGGCCACTACACTACACTACCTTTAGTGCAACAACACATGCACAGGCCAAAACAACATCTTTTAAGTTACTATTATTTTTTTTTATCGCCAATATAAAGCCCAAAACTAACTCCACACTTCTTTATCACCATGTTAAGCTAACAGTTAGCAGCTGGAACTAGCTTAATAAGCATTTACAGCTTTAAAACCCAGTGACGTCTTAGTTTGAGGGCCAATTTAGAGTCCCTGGGCCACACTTTGACATCACTGGATTAGACCCACTTTTCAGTAAAACACTGGAACATGATTATTAGGGTTTCACTGAACATTTTGCTTGTTTCAGCCAGTTTGTCTGTTTTAATGACGTTTATTATTGTCTTTTGTTCAGTAAATATGACATATAAAGGTAATTCCACAGCTCATTATGATTTGACAAATGATAAAACCTTGTGACACTATAAATCAGGGATGGGACGAGACAGAATTTTCACGAGACGAGCCACGAGATTGGGTCCACGAGATCGAGACGAGACAAGATTTTTAAATAATTTGCATTAATTGTTTCAATTTAGAATTTAAACAAGGCAAATTACAAAAAAGACGTGTATTATTTATTATTGTTAGTTTATATTTTTTAGTTTAGCTTTACCTTTCATTATGTGTATCACCTTGGATTGGATTGGATTTATTATTTGAACAATATAAGTTTTGACTGAAATTGATCCGCTCCCCCGTGTGTAGCTCAGGCTCCGCCCCCTTTCTCCTGCTTCACAGCGCTGCAGCTGCTGACAGGGACCAGACACACCACACATGAGAAGACTTTTGTACTTTTTTACAGTTATTGATGATATAGGCCTTTGTGGATCTATTTTAAACTATGTTTAAGTGTGAACAGCAGTACACTGCTGTTCCCGCGATGTCCGCGCGTATATTTGATGATTATATATTTTTCGCTCTAACTTTTACAATGTTCAGGACTAATAAGTGGGTTTCACACTCTAGAATTCTTGGCAGTCATAAGCCAGATGGAGGGTCAGAGGCACTTTTTCCTATTAATAACATTAGACTTTGCCATGGAATAATTCAAAAATGATTTAGATAATAAAAAGTGGCTATTTCTAGGATGACTAGACACATTACTGTTTTTGCATTGCAAAAATAAACTGCATTTAAATAATATTAATTTTACCTGCCCTCCACCTCATTGAAATAACATTGGCCAGTCTAATGTTGTGATGTCACGTGAAACCAACCTATTATCTCTGTCAATACTGGTCCTATCTTTACGAAATAAAAACTGAGACAGAGTTTAGACTGTTTTCTGTCAGAATAAGTCTGCTACAAGTCTGTGTGTGGAGGAGAATATTTACTACAGCTGCTCAAAGATACAATACAACTACGATAAATGTGTTGAATGATTGTTTAAACTCCAGTTAAATATGTCAGTCGTGTGAAAGCTGTTTTTGCATTTTGGTGCTTTCTGACGACACGTGTGGAGGGATTCTGTTTTTTATTTTACATTAAATTATAAGACACTGCAGATGAATTGTTTCTTCATCATGTCATGTTTTTGATGAAGAAAAACTGTATTTCATGTGAAAAAAATGCCTAAATTGGACATAACTGAATCAATCAACCAGATGAATGTCTTGTTTAAAGTATTTTTATATGTATTTTTTTATTTTCTAGGTCGAGCCAAGCTGCATCGCTCGAGGATTCTGAGTAAGTTCCTGTTTAAGAGTTGGATTTCTTTGTTTTTGCACAAAGACACAGCAACACCTGGTCTTTGCAGATCACTTTACACGTTTGAGTCGCTGCTGTAAGAAAAGACGGGTTTTGTCCAGTGATTCTTTCTTAGTATGACTTAGTTTGTTTTTGCTGAATCAGTGCATCGAGTTTGAAAATATAGAACCTGTCCAGCCACATGGATTCTCCCGATAATTTACAAACTTGTGAGAAATCCGTCTGGGATTCTCACTTCCTCTCTTGCTCTGTCTCTTTCTGTCTCTTTCTCTCTATCTGGTTCTTTCTCCCCCTCTCTTCTCTCTTTCTCTCTTTCCTCTCTCTCCTTTGTTCTTTCTCCTCCTTTATCCTCTTTCTTTCTCTCTCTTTTTCTTTATCCCCTCTTTCTCTCACTTCTCTTTCCCTATTTTTTCTCCTCTCTTCTTCTCTGTCTCCTCCTTTCTCCTCTCACTCTCTTTCCCCTTTCTCTTTCTCCTTCTCTCTCTCTCTCTCTCTCTCACTCGCTCCCTCTCCTCCTTTCTCCTCTCTTTTTCTTGCTCCCTCTCTCTCTCTCTTTCTCTCTCCTTCTTTCTCCTTCCTCTCTGTTCTCTCTTCTTTCTCTCTCTCTTTCCCTTCCTCTCTCGCTCCTTCTCCTCCTTTTGTCTCTCTCTTTTCTCTCTTCTTTTCACTCTTCTCCTCTCTCTTTTTCTCTCTCTATCTCTCCTCCTTTTCTCCTCTCGCTCTCTTTCTCCTTTCTCTCTTACTCCTCTCTCTCTCTCGCTTGTTCCCTCCTCCTCCTTTCTTCTCTCTCTCTTTTCCTTTCTCCTCTCTCTCACTCCTCTCCTTCTCCTCCTTTCTCTTCTTTTTCTCTTTTTCTCTTTCTCTCTCTCTTTTCCTTTCTCCTCTCACTCGCTTGCTCCCTCTCTCTCCTTTTCTCTCTTCTCCACTCTGTCCTTCTCTCTCTCTCTCTTTCCTTTCTCCTCTCTTTCTCTCTCCCTATTTTTTCTCCTCTCTGTCTTCTCTCTCTCCTTCTTTCTCCTCCCTCTCTGTTTCTCTCTTCTTTCTCTCTCTCTTCTCCTTTCTCCTCTCTCTCGCTCCTTCTTCTTTCTTCTCTTTCTCTTCTTTTCACTCTCTCTCCTCTCTCTTTTTTCTCTCTCTCTCTTCTCTGTTTCTCTCTCTCCTCTCTATCTCTCCTCCTTTCTCCTATCGCTCTCTTTACCCTTCTCTCTTTCTCCTCTCTCTCTCCTCTCCTTTTCCTCCTTTCTTCTCTCTTTCTCTTGTTTTCTCTTGTTCTCACCCTTTTTTCTTCTCCTCTCTCTCCCTCTTTCCTTTCTCCTCTCTCTCGCTCCTTCTCCTTTCTCTTCTCTGTTTCTCTCTCTTTCTCTCTCCTCCTTTCTCCTCTCGCTCTCTTTCCCCTTTCTCTCTTTCTCCTCTCTCTCTCTTTCTCACTCACTCCCTCTCTCTCCTTTTCTCTCTTTCTCACTCTGTCCTTCTCTCTCTCTCTCCCTCTTTTCCTTTCTCCTCTCTCTTTCTTCTCTCCCTATTTTTTTCTCTTCTCTGTTTCTCTCTCTCATTTCCTTTCTCCTCTCTCTCTCTCTCTCTCTCTCTCTCTCTCTCTCTCTCCTCTCTTCATCCCTCTCTCTCTCTTCATCCCTCTCTCTCTCTTTCTCTCTCTCTCTCTCTTCATCCCTCTCTCTCTCTCTCTCTCTCTCTCTCCCCTCATTAGTATCTTAACACCTTTCCTCTTGTTTCTTTTCAGGGCTTTGGATGTTCATTGCAGCAGCTTTGACCGTGGCTTTCATCTCCTTCTTCCTGCTTCAGCGATACAGCGATGTTTTCACCGGTAAGTCTTGAAAATATTTGTTCATTTCTCTTAAAGTTCCAAAGGTCGCTATGAATCATCAGGAGCGGCTAAATTAAACAAAGAAGTCGAGCTTAGTTTGCAGTGTTTGTGATAGAAAAGAGTGAACGTAGAACTAGGACTATATTGTGTCACTTATAATAAAAAATCTATCTGTTTAAATCTACATCTAATAGTTTTACTTTTGTGTTGCAGTCAAAGAAGAAAAAAGAGCAGTGTTTAAGAAGGAAATGAAAGCTGGTAATGTTTTTTTTTTATATTATTTTCATGTTTTTATTTGCTGATGTTTATTTAAATCACCAATGACCACTGCTGATTCTTCATCATCTTCCCTGAGCAGCTTCTGGCACCATTCCTCTCTCTTTTCTTCTCAGTAGACTCCACAGAGACGAGTGAGACGGACTGACAAATTTGTTCTAATTTGATATTGGTATAGAGGGATATTTTGTCTATCAACACGGGCGATACACGTCGAGAAACTTCGTTGTTAGCTAACTACAAGAGTTTAACATTGTGCGAAAACAAAAGTTCTGCTGCTAAATTAACATTTGTGAATGAAATTTGACCCTACGACCCTTTAAGCGAACCCTGGATATAATCACACGTTTATCCTAAAACACTTATAATATCATCACTTATATAAATACAGAACAAATACCTTGGAAGTATTTGTAGTTTTATTAAAATAGTGTTATGAAGACATTACATGGAGGCTGCCATTTTGCTGCGGTTATTACATAGAATAGTGTTGTCAGGTAACAGGTAACCAAGCAACATGAATTCCTGGGTTAAATCTTGTCAGTTTGAGCCGGAGTTTGGCCAAATACAGAACGATTATGTGGAATCTAGTAAAACTGAAGATAATCAAGAGGAAGAGGCAAGAACTGGACACTGTCAGTGGTGTTTTTGTTTCAACTGTTCACCGATCAAACCACAGGAGTAACCATGGAAACACTATTTTATGTCATCAACCAAAATGGCGACTCCCAGTGGCTTGAAAACAACATAAACAATGACAATTTTATAAAAAATAGTAAGCAGTTATATATTTGTTTGTAATTTATTTTAACAAGCATGACCAGTACTAGTGTTTTAGCCACATTTGTCTTCATATCCAGGGTTCCCTGTAAAAGTTACATTCAGGTGAAAAAATGGCAAGAAAAACACTGTCTCAAACTTCATGGGACAGTTGTCTGATCTGATTCAGACCTGTTCCAACTAGTAACTTGTGAAAGATGTTTAATGGTCATTATGTTCTTAAATGATGCACAGGAACCGAAGTTTGCTTCGAAGTTTGCTCTTCAGCTCAAAGAGCAGTTTTACAAGCTAATTTCTATCTACATAAAAATAAAAAAATGTTTATTAATTAAAAAATCCAGAAGACTGCTACGGAGTTCTTCAAAACAAACCACACTAGCTGCTAAATGATCGAAAGCATCAGAGTCAAACTGCACGTCTACTATTTATATGTCTATGAAGAAACTCTCCTCCCTTGGCATCACTTCTACTTCGCTCCGCTGGTTTCGGGTTTAATCTTTCTGGTTGCACTCAATTCTTCCAACTCAAACCTTTCCCATCTAAACTCTCTCGTTGTGGTGTGCCCCAGGGTTCTGTTCTCGGCCCCCTGCTCTTCACTGCTTATGTTCTTCTCTTCTGCAATAATTTAAGTAAGTTTAGAGTTAACCTTCATATTGTTGATTTTATCTGCTATCAATTGTGTATTTAATCCCTTATAAAGTTTTGATTAAGTAATATTTAAGTGCATTCTGACGTCTTTCAGTTGCAGTGAATCCGTGTCCGACGACAATTTGTCCAGACGGTCAGTTCAGCTTCTTTCTTCAGAGCGGAGGCGCAAACGTGATCCCGCCAAAGATCTGCTTCAGGAACCAACTGTAAGTCTAAACCAGGACTAAAACTGGACTAAAACTGGACTAAAGCAGGACGTGAAACTAAGACTAAACCAGGACTGAAACTTCAGTAAACTTGGGCTAAAACTAGACTAAACCAGGACCAAACCAGATGGGAAAAACAGGGGTGAACCAGGGCTAAGCCAAGGTTAAACCTAGTCTAAACTAGGTTTAAACCAGAACTAAAATGTGACTAAACTAGAGCTAAAACAGGACTAAACCAGATAGAAAAAACAGGGGTGAAGCAGAGCTAAACCAGGACTAAAGCAGGGCTAAATCAGGCCTAAACCAAAATGAAACCAGAGCAAAACCAGGACTAAATAAGGAGCTATACCAGGTCTGAACCAGGACTAAACTAGGTCTAAACCAGGATTAAATCAGCACTAAACCAGGTCTAAACTAGACTTCTTTTTCTTTCTTTGTTCAGAGTTCTAGGACGTGCGAAGAAAAATTCCGGAGTCGGGATAAACGCTGCTATTTTTAATGGTTTGTATCCAACATTTTAAGTCAGAAAAGTCATGCATTTGTTACGTTTCTGTTTTTTTTTTTTTAAAGGTGAAACCGGAGAACTTATAGAGACCGGAAACTACGACATGTGGGCTGGAGGTGAGCGCGAGAAAACAGTTAAATTATCAATTAGACCAACTTGATGACTGCTCACATTTGTATACGTTTTTTTTGTTGTTGTTGCAGAAGTGAAGCCTCTGACAGATTTACTAAAGAGAACAAAGACCGGCTCCATCGTCCTCATGGCTTCATATGACGAGCCCGCCTCAAAGTAAAGTCTATGAACCAGGACTTAAATGGAACGAAAGCAGAACTAAACCTCAAACCTAAACTGGACTAAGACAAGATCTGACTTCTGACGGTTTTCTCAAAATAATAGGACAGATAAACAGAACTTGTAAAGGTATTTTGAATTAATTTCTTGTATTTTGTCCAGATTAGATGAAGAGGCGCGGAAGCTGATCTTGGAGCTGGGCAGTTCCTCTGTGAAGACTCTTGGATTCAGAGACAACTGGGTTTTTGTCGGAGGAAAAGGAGCGAATGTCCAGAGCCCATTTGAAAAGGTAAATCACATTTTTCGCTCATCAAAAACATACCTGGAGGTGTATTTACTTTCATTCATGTTTGATTTTTAGTTTTATAATAACTAGAGACATGTGTCAATGGACCTGTTTCAATTTTTAACCTTTTTTGTTTGATGTTGTGTTTACAATGAACAAAATGTAATTTACTGAACCACACATTGTTTATTACGAAAACACAATACAACATATTCAAATGCTGGAAAAAGCTGGATCGGTGCATCCCTATTTTGCTCCTTAGTATCTGCATGGTGAATGTTCCGAGGTATGGTTTTACCTTTCTATTTCAGTGGGATCATACACTGGATTTCCCACTTCCAGAAAGTTGCTTGTGTCACTTTAAAACAGCAGTGGCAGTAATGAGATTCTTCTAAAGTGTTGCAGTTCTCAGAAACAAACTGCGGCCTGAATTCTTGAATATAAATTCAGTTTCTCCAGTATGTAACCAATAAAATCTAGATAAAATTCTGGTTTCATGCAGTTTTGAGCAAGGTTATATACTGTAAATTTTCAGTTAGTTGCCTTCAGCTTTTACAGAGGAATTGTCAAAACCCCAAATATGCCAAATCTAGTGTCATTTATGTCTCAGCTGTCAACACCAGCTATGACAATCCTTATATCTACCAAAAAAAATTTAGGCGGAATTTAGATTTTGTTTTTCTTTTGCTTGGAGAAATTCTCACTTCTGATGAGAGCCTGTTGGACATTAGAAGCATAATCTACAGGGTTACAGCTTTAAAAAGACCCCAGCCATTTGCCTGAGCTCCAAAGGGTTCAGGAACTGTTTTAGTTTGAATTTTTACCGATTTTAGTCAGACGTGTGAGGTAAAAAAGGCCCGCATGAGAAGGGGTAAACATCTTTAATTTCTCTTTCAGATCATAAAAAACGAGCAGCCGAAGAACAAATACGACGGCTGGCCTGAAGTGATCGACCTGAGCGGCTGCATTCCCAAATACCTGGGCTGAACAGGAAGTAACCACCACCACGACCATAAAACGACAGGAAAACTGGTTCTGCAGACCGGAGACTCCACAGCAGACTCACGCTGTTAAGACTGTTAACACACAGCTCCCCCTGCTGTCCGGAAGATAAACTGCAGCTGCACTTTAATGTACAGACTTTATTTTTATGGGTTTATTACTTTGATGTTGAAACTTTTTTAACAGCGGTGTGTAACTATTATTGTATGAAGACAAGTTTTTATGATTTTCTAATTAAAACTCAGCGTAAATATCCTGTAAATGAAAGTTTAACAAGAATCAAGAACAAGTTTTTGAAGGAAAGTTTATAAATATGTTGAAAGTAACAGGAAGTAGAACGGGAGCTTCCAAAAGTACAATATATGATCAAAATTATAAAAGCGTTTATTTCAGGCAAATAAACTAATATTAATGTGTTTTGTTCTTATTTTGTCTTTTTTTAGTCGTAGATTTGTGTTTTTTTTACAAATAAAATTGCACCAATAACTTGACCCTAAATTATATTTATTACAGAATGCAGCCATAATAATAATAAAAGATTTTCTAAAAGAGACCTATTGTGATTTTTCTGTATATTTAGGAAGAAACTATAGCCGGATTTTGTGGCAGTTCTTAAACAGTTTTTAGGCTTTAGCTTCGGCTATAGCTGCTAGCTCTGTAAGTCCCGCAATTATGGGGGAAACACAACTGTACATGTTCCATAGCAATGATAATAATGACTAGAGAGAGCATAAGGGCGGCTGCGGCGGCCATCTTGAGAGGGGAGAGGCAGCAGAATTCTAATTGAAAACAATGTAAAAGCAAGTTCAGATAATTCATAGTTGAAGGGGGGTAATTGAACATATAATTATATATTTATATTCCAAATAATACAGAGGACTGGTTTCTGTCTGTGTCTGGTCATTTTTCCTCTGAATTGGGAATATAAATATTCAGCCTAAAAACACTGCACGTGACTGGATTTGATGCAGAATTGTGTTGGCTTCACTGCTGTGACTATAAAAGAAGATTTTAATAGCTAAAAATAAAATTTGTTTTTTACTTGTTTTTCATATTAGTTTAGTTGAACAGAAGCATAAATAAATGTACAATACGAAAAAGTTCAATTATCAAAGTATTTAAGTAAAAAAGTCACTTCAAAGTTCAGCTTACCATTAGTTTGTCTGAGAACTTCAGTAAAGTCTCCCCACACAAGATGGAGCTGGAACTGGACATTTGTTGCTGTAGGTTACCATGGCTACGCTCTCTCTAGTCATTATTATAACTCATTGTTCCATAGCCTTTTGCACATCTAGCAAAAGGTTGAAGCTAACAACTATGATGGCTACAAACGACCGTGAGCAAAAACCATTGATGCACAGCGCCGCCATCTTTGATCTTACGGGCTTGATCGTCTCCCATATGAAAACCAAAATGGCTGCTTATGGTGAAAAACATTACCAGAAGTGTCATGACTTGGCCTTGACTCAGACTCGAGTCACTATTTTGATGACTTCAAGCTTGACTTGATAAAATAGACCAAGACTTGACTTGGACTTGAACGCCAGTGACTTGACGCTTCTCCTAAAAAATAAACTGTTAGTTTTTACATTTACAAACTGAAACATGTGCCGCCTCATTTCATTTTTGTGACCAGAAATTAGTTTCAAATGTGACAATTTATAAAAATCAATGAAGTTGTGAAAATATAAGACGTATATATTTTTACAACTTCATTGTAAAAATAATAACAATGAAGTTGTAAAAATATATAGTTTGAATTAAAGACTTGAAACTAAAAGCAGTGGACGTTAAGTGAAAGACTTGAGACTTGCAAAACAGTGACTTGGTTCCACCTCTGAAAAATACAATATCTAACACATGGAAAAAAAAATCAGGTGTCCATTAATGCCTCCCCTCCTCCGGGCTCCTCTGCAAAGAGATTCTGAATCTCAGTAGGACTTTTCTGGCTAAATAAAGGTCAATAAATGTTACCATGTTATGTTTTCATGTGAAAAATAATGACTTAAGTGCACAAAATGGGATCAGCAAAACAGAATAAATTTAAACAATTTTAATTCATTTTGCTGACACTTTAGACTTTACAAAAGAAATTTTAATGACACATTTTTAGTCTTAAAACTTGAACAAATCTACCTTAGACATTTTAATCAATCCTGCAAAAACCTTCAAAATCTTCATCTGTTCAAGTTTGTAAAAGTTGGTGAGTGTTGGAGTTAGAGGCTGATACTGACGACTGTGAAGGAAAATGCAGTTTGAGCAAAGTTACAATGTTCCAGAAAACTATGGATGAAGTAGAATAGAGTAAATAAAACATCTTTTGAAGCAGATTGGACAAATGTGTTGTTTTCACACAAAAGCTTATACAGTAGTGATGGGTTCTGCAGCAACACTGATGCATCGGCTCAGGCGTCGAGCTTATGGAGCCACTGCATTGCTTCCCATCGACACGGCAAACTGTTTCTAAAGTGTAGCGCATCTTCATCTGTCTACGGGTTGAATCACTGTAATATTTGAATAATATTACATATATTTTGAAAGTAACTATTTGCTTGTTTCCACTTGATCTATCATAACAAAAATACAGCATGACTGTATTTGGAAAATCTGATTTCATGTAGTGACATATTTAAAACGAAATCGTATTTTCAAGGCACGTCTGGTAGTATCTCAAGAAACACTAGTGTTCTCTGGCACACTGATTGAAAATCCTTTAGTGTGTGCTATATCATCATTTCTAAATGTACTGAACTGTAACTTTCTTTTTCAAAAACGCACAAAAAGAAGCGCTAAGTGAAATTAACTTTTTTCTCACATCAAAAACATATTTGTGAATTTACACAATGTTTTCATTGTTTAATTTAGTAAAACACTGAATAGTCAAAACATTTTCTTAGACTAATACAGTTGTGGCTCTTTCTGACTTTGATTTGGTTTAAATTGGGCAAATGTGTCTCTTTTGCTGTTAAAGGTTGCAGACTGCTGCACTAAAAGACACGCTCAGCTTTGCTAAATTGTCCACAGACACATAAAAGCATCATATGAACTTGCCTGTAACTTAAGATCCTAGGTAGCCTATTAATGTAGAGCAACATAGCCACACTGTACTGGCACCGTATCAATACAGTTTGAGGAATGTGCCGAAAGGCTTCTCGAGGTCTCATCTACCCATCACTACTATACAGCATACAGAGAGAGCAAACTAACCAAAAAACACAGAAAAGAATTCCTAGTGTCTGGTCTTTCTCATCTGTGCTTGCGTCCCCTGCAGCGGAGCAAACTGCAGAAGGTCTTCCTGAAGCTGGCGTTGCACAGAGCGTAGCAGCAGGGGTTCATGGCCGAGTTCACGTAGCAGAGCCAGCAGCCCAGACGCCACACCTGCCTGGGGACGCAGAAGTGACAAAAGGCTGCCACCACGGCCATCACGTTGTAGGGCGTCCAGGTGAGGATGAAGGCCAGCAGGATGGACAGGATGGTGCGGGTGACGCGTCGCTCTCGGGCCAGGACTCGTCTGTGTGTGCGCCCGCTGGACCTGAGGCTGGAGCAGGACCGGCTGAAGACCACCGAGGCAGCTCTGTGGAGGTCCAGGGCTGAGCTGGAGTCTGGGTCCAGCCGGTTTAAGTCCGAGAGGCCCGAGGGAGAGGAGTCCACTGTGAACGCAGAGACGGACTGTGTAAGATGAGCTTTCAAAGAACATGTTTGTGATTTACACTTTAAAGGGAACCCTGGATATGCAGACAAATGTGGCTAAAACACTAGTACTGGTCACGCTTATTAAAATAAATTACAAACAAATATATACTGCTTACTATTTTTTATAAAATTGTCCTTGTTTATGTTCCACTGGGAGCCGCCATTTTGGTTGATGACATAAAATAGTGTTGCCATGGTTACTCCCACAATTTCATCTGTGAACAGTTCCACAAAAACAACACTGACAGTGTCCAGTTCTTGCCTCTTCCTCTTGATTATCTTCAGTTTTACTAGATTCCACATAATCGTTCTGTATTTGGCTTAAACTGACAAGGTTTAACCCAGGAATTCATGTTGCTTAGTTACCTGCCACTGCCTGTTACCTTAACAACACTATTTTATGTCATGACCACAGCAAAATGGCAGCCTCCATGTCATTTCTTCATAACACTATTTTAATAAAACTACAAATACTTCCAAGGTATTTGTCTTGTAATTATATAAGTGATGATATTATAAGAGTTTTAGGATAAACATGTGATTATATCCAGGGTTCGCTTTAAACAAACAGTGTTGGTCATGTTCTATAGTTTAGTGAAGGTACTTCTCACTTCATTTAAGGAGCAGGTGTGTTGGAGATGACGTGTCAGGGTTTTATGTAATCTCAACATCTACATCACCAATTTTTAGCCTGTTATTTGTGACAACCGGTAGTTCACATTTATGACAATCAAAGTATAACACAGTAGTGTGGCCAGATCACAAACAAATTTAATCTTGCCAGACATGGAGCAATTTGTAAATCTGCGTCTCACTTTGACAGCCTCTGTTTTGGTGTGGTTCATGGGCAACACAGTTACAGTATTGCAGCAGTGGTACAACAAGTTCATTTTAGTGCATTCTGATGCATTTTGCAGGTTTCCCATGGCTTAATAAAATGAGAATAAAATGTTTTCGGACACTTTTTACCTCAAGCTGTTGAACTAAAATCAAACTGCTGTTGAGCCTGTTTTGTAAAAAGATATGCTTCCAATTAAAACATCTGGTTAAACAGCCAATTGG
The DNA here is from genome assembly GCA_038363315.1 of Mugilogobius chulae. Lineage (NCBI taxonomy): Eukaryota > Metazoa > Chordata > Actinopteri > Gobiiformes > Gobiidae > Mugilogobius > Mugilogobius chulae. The sequence goes on along the minus strand of CM076411.1, from coordinate 28,322,782 downwards.
CTCTGTGCACAGAACTTCAGTTGGCTTGTGTTTGTTCAAAATAGCTAACTTCTGTACATACGCTCATTTCCTGTTAGCGTTAGCACTTAGATATAATCACGTCTCCCTTTAAACACACAAATGTCCTCTAGTGAAATAAAAATATTCCTCTAAAATGTAAAGTCTTTAACATGTTTTCTGTAACATTCACCACAACTGTCTGATCTAAGTATGATTAGATCAGACAGTTGCATCTAAGTATTTATTCATTTTAAACTGATGAAGTGGAAACCTCATTGAAAAGAATTTAACAAGAAATGGTGGTATGTACAGGATGTACTGTTTTGAACGAAAACAAGCCAACTGCACAGAGCCTGTTGAAAAAAGGGGGGTCTGGGGGTCCTCCCCTTTGGATTTTGGATGTAAATTTTTACAATATCGGTTTGCAGATTCTATGATTTTTTTGTTGAAGTTGTTGTTGTTACATTAGAACAAAGTTGTTGTTTTTTTTTTAAAGATTATCTTAACTAGCTTATTTTCCAAGACCATACCATTTTCCAGATTTTCAGGTTTTCCAGGACACATGGGAACCCTGCGTGTGTAATGCTGGTAAAAAAAACAATCTCGCACTTTGACTACGAGCACAAAGCGTTACATTTATTTATAGATGATGAGGTGATGTTTCTTCTTTATTCTACATTTTAAGAGGAGTCGTCACAAGGCAGATGCACCAGATGCTTCTGTTGTAAAGGTCCTCGCTCGTGCAGCAGGTGAACCTCACCATGAAACTCGGCCAAAACTCTTGTAGTTTGCAGAAAGCTTTAGAAAAACTGCAGATAATATTCTCTATGTTTGATTTAGTTTATTTATTGATGTTACAAATACTGGCGGTGGTGGTAATATGAGAATAAAATAAATCTAGAATGAGTCCGTAGTGACCGTACCTGGGCTCCTGTGGCTCTTCCTGTTGTGTCCATGTTTGGGCGTGCTTGGCTCTGATTGGTTGATGTTCTGGGACAGTTCTGTTCTCATCTCCGGCTCACTGCTCCAGCTTCTGTTTCTCCTCATCACCACGTTCAGCTCTTTAAACGACGGAGTGGAAAACCTCCTCTTCCCTCCGCTGCCTCGCTTCACCTGCAGAACATCAGCAGCTTCAGCAGATTTTCAGTTTCAAATGATTGGGAAGAGGTTGTGTTCACATGACGTCACAACATTCTAAAACTTCTACACTTTAACACTGAGCAGCAGCAACGAACAGGTCATAACTCTATGGTAGAATACAGTTTATCTGTTAAATTGTGGCTATTTAAAATGACTAAGGTATTAATGAGGTAATCTTCGAATAATAACACACAACATTTTTAAAACAAACTTGGACATTTCTGTCAAAACCGGCAAATTATTACAAAATAAAATACATTTATATATTTCTGGTCGATAAAATCAGTTCAGAAGATCCCAGAGATCTACCTAAACCCAAGATCTGACTGTGAGGCGACAGTACTGCAGTGACAACTAAAGTAGGGCTTTTCAACTTAATTTTTCCGAAGACTAGAACTTTTAGAAGGCCATGCTTGAGCGCTGAGGTGCACAACTTATATAACCGTTTGGAGTCACAGAAAATATCCCTAGATTTGTTTCAGTTATAATAAAATAGCTACTGTTGCCTTCGTTTACAAACATTTAGTGACGCATCAATCCAATACTGCTTCGATCACTATCGATTCAGCTGACTGATGTCTTTACAGTAAATGAACTTAATAAGATTATTTACAGACAACGCGTCTCATAAGGTTTGAAACTGTAGGCTATTCACATACAATTGTAATTAGCAGGATAAATAACAGACTATGCGGTATATATTTTCTAAAGATTTCCAGAAAAGAAAAAGAGTTATTTTCAGTCTCTACACTGATATTGGTCGATATCGGAACAGAAATAAATGTAACTTTCTGATGTTTTTAAATTGAGCTGTGGGTTAGATTTTATTAGTTGAAGGACCTGATCTGGCCCAGGGGCCTCATGTTTTGTTAGATATTACTAAACTAATGAGTTTTCCCCAAAAATGTTGGTTGTAGTTGCAGGTTTGACTCTTCCATGTTTCTCCCCATGTCTGAGTGAGTTTCCCAACCAACCAATAACATGCAGGGTAGAGAATATTCTCCTGTCCCAGAGCGCTGCAGAGGAGAAGCTCCAGAGACTGAAGGATGGTCAAATGCAGACACATTGTCCTACAATAAAGTTTACCTTAAACTTAAAACTCAAATGTAAACCTAACTCTACCAGATGGATTCTTGCGATACACTGAATGCGATTTTCACAAAATTTGGAGAATCTCTCTGGAGAAAGCCTGAGGCATAAGGTTTAAGATGGTCTTTTTTAGCACAATTCTAAATGATTTTGACTTAAAAAAAGACCAGCATACAGAGGTGATTTGGACATTTTTAAACAGGAAAGATGTCTTGTGCGTTTCTCTCAACTGTATTCAACAAAGAACGTTAGTTCTTTACTACTTTTGGGTTTAGATGCTTTGACCAATCACATTCAAATGGAACAGAACAGAGTGCAGAACAGAACAGTTTAGAGTGAGCCCCCGGGCTGCTGCACCTTTTCCGCGCCGCCTCTCGTACGAACATGAAATGCAACAAATACATACAGAAAAACACAAATATTTTTTTCTTACTGTTTTCCAGCAGTGTAGAACTTCAGAGAGACACGTGAGCCATGTGACCAAAGTGTTGCCAAAATACAAAACCCCCTGTCCCATACTCACCGGGACCAGGCGACTGCGACTGTGGGCCGACACTCTCCCGTACAGCCCCACCATGGCCAGCGCCGGCAGGTAAAACGAGGGCAGCGAGGTCCCGAGCGTCACCGCGGGACTCTTCAGCAAACGGATGTAACAGTCATTCTCCGGCACCATCCTGCGCCCGCCGTCCCGCTGCCAGCGCAGGATCGGTGGAGTCCACAGCACGAACGACAAAACCCAGGCCGAACCGATCATCAGGCCGGCCATCTTACCCGTCCTCCACGTCGGGTAGCTCAGCGGCCGCGTCACACAGAAGTACCGGTCCAGGCTGATGATGAGCAGGTTCATGACGGAGGCGCTGCTCACGGCGTAGTCCAGCACCAGCCATATGTCGCACACGGCGCCCCCCAAAGGCCAGCGCCCCAGCAGCAGGTGCAGCGACGACAGGTTCATGCAGAACAGCCCGATGATCAGGTCCGCCACCGCCAGGCTCAGCAGGAAGTAGTTGTTGACGGTTCGCAGGCGCCGGTTGACCTTGATGGAGAGCAGGACCAGGGTGTTGCCGGCCACGGTGACGAGGCTGAGGGAGGCCGTCGCCGTGGTGATGAGGGCCAGGGAGGCGGGGCTGTAGGAGCAGGAGAGAGCGCAGGAGGTGTAGTTCAGGTCCGGAGACGGAGGTAGGTCTCTGAAAAGTGGAAAAGTGTTTATATTTTAATCCATTATGACCACACATTAAAAAGTCATATGACACAATATTGTATTTTTCCATTTAGGACTTAGTTTGGTGTGATAATTACTAAAATTTTAAACATTTAGGGACTCGTTGTAAAGTAGTGCCAAGTTAATTGATCTTTCAGAACTACATGAATAATCGTTGAATAATTGTTGAATTTACAAAATTTTTCCATGATACGACATTACAACCAAAAAATTAAATTAAATTCAGCTAAATTTTTATGTAAAGTTTAATAAAATAAAATAATTAATAATAATAATAATAATAAAAATAATAATAATAATAATAATACATTTTATTTATCATGCACCTTACATTTAGTGCTACAAAGACAACAAAAAAGAAAAAAAATCAACAATAAAAACAAGCTTTTAAAGATTTTGTCAGTCTTTGTGGTAGGCCTGACAAAATAAAAATGTCTTTAAAATTATTAATATTATAAAATATTTAATGATTATTACATTCAACAAGTTTATCCTCTTTTCGTCCCACTGTGGCTCCTGAGGTTCCTCCTGTGGTCTCCCATCCAAGCACTGCCCAGGCCAAACATGCTTAGCTTCTGAGAGCTTTGGCAAGATACAGACTTGAGGTGTTTGGTGCTGCTTTCTAGAGCATGTGCAATAAGTAGTAGATATTTGAATTTACACATTTTCAGGCAGCTGGGGTCATTATTGGTCTAATTATACAAGTTGATTTTAACAACAATAAAAACAATTCAAGCTGATAAAAAAAAAAAAAGCTATCCTTAATAAGGGCCAGAATCTTTTTTATTATTATTTTTTTCTCAGTGTATAAATATGTAGTGCTCATTCATCCAGGAGTGATCCATAGTAGAAGTCTTCAAAGTAGTCATCTGGACCGTGTCTCATCGAAAGTCATTTTCATCTGAAGATTCAGATTGAAAATGACTTTCGGATGAGAGTCGAAACGTCTTGATCTTCGGAAACACGGTCCAGATGACTACTTTGAAGACTTCTACTATGTCCAAGACATGTCATGTGCTGTGGTTTTAGAACTCAGATTAAACAGCATTGACATGTGTTAATGGGTTTTTGATGGAAAACCAATTTTGTCCATGAAATATAACTCTAACTTGTTCTCAGGCAGCAACACATCAGCTTAATACAGGTCAAACTGTATAATTTAATTCATTATTGTACAAACTGCATTTGAACCCCGTACATGTACAATCAATATGTCTAACTTAAGTCACTATTAAAGATTAATGTACATACATTTACTTTTTTCAAAGCTTCAGGTATTTACTTTACTTAACTTAAGTCCACCTAAAAGACAGAAAAACTGATCCAGGATCAGCAAACACTTAACAGAGCCTGGCTTTAGTGTTTTTCTGTGATATTATTGGGCAACAGAACCAACAGTTCCTCACGGCTACATGTGTGTCTCAAAGTTAAATACATAATCAAGCTGCATGAACAATAGAATGGAGAAAAGAGTGAATGAATCAATGCTTTATTTTGCTTACTTATAATAAAGTATGATTGAGTTCTTTTGATATTAATTTAAATCAAATTGATTTATGCTGTGAAGAGGAGAAAGAGTATTATTTCACCCTCTGAGTGGAACAAAAGTTTAATTTCATGAACGATGCAGCATCGTCTAAAGAGGTGTTTAGCTCATATTAGGGTTGTCAAAAAATTGATTCCCCGATATTAATCGATACTAAAACCTCATTTGAACAAGAATCGATATTTAAGCCCTGCCCCCTTCCCCCATCTCGCACGCTAAGCCCCGCCCCCTTCTGTCATTGGAGATGGAAATGTTGAAACTATCAAATACTGTATATATAGCCTACATACTACATAAACAGAAAATGTGTCTGATAATAGAACAAAGCTCAGTCTTAATGTAAAGGTTCATGAATCAAGTTAATAATAAACAAATAATACATTTAAATACTATTATTTGAATCACATCAAAAAGAAAATATAAAAAAAAACTTAAAAAGTAAAAATATTATCATAAGAAAAAAAAATTAAAGTTGGCACCATGGTATCGAAATCGGTATCGAGTATCGCGTCGAATCGAGTTTGAAATTTTAGTATCGTGACAACACTGCTCTGTCCCAAAAAGGTAGTTTTTATGTGTTTTCTGCATTTCCCATTTGGAAACACTGCTGCCCAGAGACACGCCCTCCAGTGTTACTGAGCCACAGAACAGACAGATGCATCGAATACAGAAAAAATAAATGACGATATGACGATTTAATCAAAAAGCAGATTGTCACAGAGGTAAACACACAATTCGATTTTTATCACAATAATACCCAGCCCTGTTTAACCTCTTCAAACCCAGTAAAAGTCTCTTACCTCGGCTCCTCCATGAGTCTCCTGTGTCTCTGCTTCTGCCTGACTGAACACAACTCTTCTTATACCGGGGAAAACCTCCTCGTCTGCCGTCACGCTACAACTTTCCTCTCCCCTCTGGATCAATCAGCTGCAGCCGCCGGGTCACGTGATCGGCTCTGAGGGAAACACTGACATGACATTACACTCTTCTTATTAGATCTGTGTGGGATTCACTCTGCACTGATTATCAAAGCACCAGAGGATTTTCAGGAAATACTTCAAGACTTCTTCTAAACGAGGTGTAATTGTTCATGTTTACTCTCTCTGTCGATCAGTTAAAGTCAGTTATTATACAGTGTCTTTCTCTCTAGTTAAATAATTCATCGTTATAGTCATTCATTTTCTATTGCTTTCTTTTTTCGGGGTTGGTTGTCACATTTTTTACTTTGATTTGAATTTCTCAAAACAGCACATTTTTACCATTTTTTTTTTTTTTTTAATCTTTATTTTTGAAACATTGAGAAAATATACAGTAGTTGCATTGGAGATCTCTCTGGGTCTTAGAGCCAGTCTGTGACCCAAAATTATTCACTCCTTTCTCAACATTCCCTTTTTTTTTTTTTTTTTTTTTTCTCAAACAAAACAAAGCAATTAGAACAGTACAAAACAACATGGGATGCACTGTTAAAAGAAAAGACCTTATTTAGCAGTATTGCAGCAAGCAAAATGAAAGAAAACAAAAGACGAGAGATTTCTTTAACAATAAAATATCGACTACCTTCTTTACATCATATGTCATGGATATTCAACATTTCATCTTGTTGTCTTTTGTTAACATAATGTGTCCTTTTCAACCATATCTTTGAGAATTTGTTCAACTGTAAACGAAGTGAAAATGTCAGTCTCTCCATATAATAAATTTCATTTACAACATCTATCCAATTGTCTAAATTGGGTGAAGAGGGGAGGAGCCAACGCCTGGTCAGGACTTTTTTGGCTGCAGTTATTAGCATTCTAAACAAATGTTTATTATCAGATTGCAATTGTATCTTACCCATAATTAAAGTTGTAAACTCAAAGGGTATCGTGGCATTAAATATAGATTCAATATTTCTGTGTATTTCACTCCAAAAATCACGTATGATGGGACAATCCCAAAATACATGCCAGTGGTTGGCCTCTCGATCACCACATTGTCTCCAGCACTTTAGCTCATCCCCACTACGGTGTATTTTTTGTTTAGGAGTAAAATGAAGAATCTTATCAAACATTTCCAGTTGAATTCTCTCCATGTATGTGAGTTAGTGGTTTTTCACACTGATGTACAATAACCCCGCCATTCTTCATCTGTTATATTGCTATTGCTTTCTTTTTCCCATTTCGATTTAACATATTGAGTTGAGTAAGGTTTTTTACCCATGAATCCTTTATAAAGTCTAGATATTATACCTTTTTTGGATTTTCCTTTGTATGCATTTAATATTTCATTAAGCACCGGTTCTTGTACATCCAAAGTGTGAAGAATCTCCTGATTTATCTAGTTGCGCAGTTGTAAATATCTATAAAAATCACTTTTTCACATGAACCATTTTAACAACAGAGAAAAGCTCAAAGTCTTGTGTAACTAATGAATCCACCTGCTGTTCTCTGTCTTATTCTGATCAAAAGTTATTGATCGTTTAATGTTAATTGTTGACCTGTGACAACCAACCCCAAGTCTGGGTTGGTTGTCACAATGTTATGTCGATGGGAGACTAATGTGTCTTGTCATTGGTTTGATTTTTTTATGTCTAATTTCATTTTGATCCAAGAATGTTTTACATTTTCTGAATCAGGAGACGTTAAATTACAAGAAAAAGGCGACTGGAAATTTAAAAGATGCATTTTTGTCAAGATTCTAATGATAATGTAAAACTATATTTTTAATGTGACTTAGTGATCAATAACTTTTGAACAGAACAAGCTCCATGACAATAGTTGGTACCACTTTATATTAACTACACCTTAATTCGTCGTAGTAAAGCATGAATAAAGCCTTAATTATTTATAAACAAATTAATAATTCATGAATGAAAAAGTTTAGTAAGGTTTAGCAACTACTTATTTAAGGAAATAAGGTAAGGATTTCAGGTTGGGGACAGGGTTTGTAGTATTTAAGTAGTTACTAAGCCTTAGTAAATCTTTTCATCTATTAATTAATCATTTGTTCATGATGAATTAAGTCTTTATTAAGGGTTTGTTAAGGGTTTGTTAAGCATAATTAAGGTGTAGTTATTATAAAGTTTAATTTATTCTTTAGTTGTTACTTTACACTGATTTCTTGCATTGAATTGGAATATTGGGGTGCACGGTAGCCAAGTGGTTAGAGCTCTGGCTTCCCAATAAGGAGGTCGTGGGTTCGACTCCCGGGTCGGACCATATCAACATCTCACGATCTCTCTGGGTGGAGTTTGCATGTTCTCCCCGTGTCACCGTGGGTTTTCTCCGGGTACTCCGGTTTCCTCCCACCTCCAAAAACATGCATGTTTAGGTTAATTGGGCATCACTGTAAATTTCCCTTAGTGAGTGAATGAGAGAGTGAATGTTTGTCTGTCTAACCCTGCGACAAGTTGGCCACTGTCCAGGGTGTTCCCCGCCTAAGGCCCAAAGTCACTGGGATAGGCTCCAGTCACCCGCGACCCCCAACGGGATTAAGCGGTAGAAAATGAATGAATGAAAAAAAAAAAAAATGAATGAATTGGAATATTTAAAATACAGTATTTTTGAGAAAATCTGGCTTTTGTAAAAGTGTGACTACCAACCCCGACTGGACTGTTTTACTCTCACCTCAGCTTTCTTCTACATTTTTAAACCCAGCTCAGAAAAAATTAGTCCTAACTGTCACTCTGACTCTCTTCTTTGTAAAGTCAATGGTTTTAAGTTTTCAACACAATTTTGGGAAAAAATAGAACATTTTTTCTCAACAACTGAAAATGTACTTTTTGCTATAATTTTTTTGAATCGTCTTATACACAAATGTTTTAGTGAGTGAATTTTGTTTTTTTTAATGAACATTTTATCTGACTTTTTTTTCAAATGCACCAATCACAAGCTGAGATACAGTGATTGTGACAACCAACCCGTGTGACAACCAACCCCGCTCTCCCCTAAGCCAGCGTTTCCCAACCAGAGGTACGTGGACCCCAGGGAGTACTTGGGATGATTGCAAATGAAAAAGAAAGATAGGATTGCAGGTATTGTAATGTAAAAAACGTTATTTGCAGCAGATTTGTCATGTTAAGAGGCAATTGTTTGACATGAAATACGTTAAAACGATAAAATGCAATGGTTATAAATGAAAATATATGAGTAAAGATAAAATACCTGTAAAAACACAAGACATAGAGGGTACTCCGTGTGTAACATCATGATTAGGGGTAGGGGAGACCGGGGACAATTGTAACACTTTTTCCAGATTTAGAGCTACACAGAGTGAACAGAGAAGCATCAGTTTAATATTTATTTAAAATAATAAGAATAAAGTGTATAGTGTGGTTGGGTTGGGTTGGTTGCATAATGTGATGCATGTTTGTGATGCATCAGGTTCATAATGCAAAACACTGATGTTGTTTAAAAAATGGCAGCAAATGTTTGTAATTTGCTATATTAAATGTAAATTAACCTGACCACAGTAATATAAAATATATATTAAAGAAGCTTCAAGTCAAATTTTAAATTCCTACTTTCATAATACACAAAATAATTAATTTTTATCTGCACACTATAGTGCTCTATTTCAGGGGTTCTTAACGTTTTTGACCCCGAGGCCCGAATTTTCATGTAGAAAGTAACCTGGGGCCCAATCTCATCTTAAATGTATTGTGTTTTACTGATTTTGTGGCCCTCAAGGAGGTGCTCGCGGCCCAACTTTGGGCCCCGGCCCTATGGTTAAGACTCACTGCTCTATTCACACATACAAACACACATTTGAGTTCCATATTCTGGAATGTTTTTTGTTTTATTTTATGTTTGATGTTTTGCGGCTCTCCCCTTCTCTTTGGTCCGTCAATGTGGCTCTTCATTAAAAAATAGTGAGGACCACTGCTCTAGAGCGATTTATTTTGAAGCTGTTTTCATTTCAAGACAAGAAAGTCAAGTGTTACAAATGCCCCACAACTTGAGGACAAATGTGACACATGAAATTACAACTATTAATATGTATTTTTTCTTTATTAAAGATAATACATTTGATAGACCCGAAGGTTGTCCACATTTAAATAACCTTAACTCTGTAACCTTACTATAATAAAACACAAAACTGCTGTGGGAAAAAAAAATATAGTCTGCTATAACTTTACTTATGTCTTTCTCGAACTAAAATGAGAATATTCTGAAAAAATATGAAGGCTCTGATAAAAATCAGTCAAACAAATGATACACAAACTTTTTTGGACAAAAAAATAAATACTTTTGGATGGATTGTTACATTTGCCCCAGATGAGGGCGGCCATGTTTGGAGGGATTTTTTCTATGTTAGCATTCATATTTGTTGTTGTAAAACCTACCAAATACAGACCACAAAACCTATTTTTAAACATATAAAAATGACAGCCATGTCTCAGTCACATCTCTGTCCAGAACAAAAACATGAGCTCATGTGATGTAGAACTTTACTGCTCAAAAAACATTTTTATGTAAAAAGTTTCCTGAAATCTCAAATCTAAAGGTTCTGTGCAAAACTGAAGCTTCTGGTTTGTTTCTGCTACGAATGGGAGCCTCTGTTGCATCTGCCCCGAGTTACAATTGGTCCCGGTCTCCCCTACGCCAGACGAAAAAGGTTTGGATGGAACCACTGAGGTAAGCAACGCGTTACCACGGAGACAGGCGATGCTTCTGAAGATGGTTCGAAGCCGCTACTAAAACACTCACTGCAAAGTTGTTTGAACAGGGAAAAGCTGCTGTTAAAAACATATTAGCCTTTGTTACTTAGCTGCAGAGAAATGTCACACCTACAACACACATAGTTGTTACATTTTCAAATATCAAGTAATGGGGATGGAAAATTGTTCAAAAAAATTGTTGTGAATATGCAGCAACCGAAAGGCCAGACTCGATCAGTTTTGCTCATGCAGCCTCTTATGCTCTGTAGTTGAATAATACACACAAGAATAGTCACGATGTTTGAAGAAACAAAGTGTGAACTTGTGCAAGACCTGTCTGAATATGCTTTATGTTGCATTCACTGATGGTGGACCTCTGAATATGGACACTAAATATGACCGTTTACAAAAGTTATTTAAAACCACCAACCAATAACATGCAGGGAACGCTTGGTGGAGGTTGAGACGCCTGGTATTTGGGTGAATCGCTCCTGATGAACTGCTCCAGGTCGGCTGTCACTGGCCCTCATTTATCAAAGTTGCGTACTGTGAAATTTGGGTGTATATGTGGTGTACAAAGAAAACAACGAACTCATTGGAATTGATCAACATTGACGTGAGCGTACGCCAATTTCAAACAATCACTAAAAAGCTCTGGAAAACTACTTTTAGCTGCACAAACTGTTTTGCCCTTAATCTATTTGACATTAGGGAAATATTGCCGTGAAATAATCCCAAGCATAAACTACAACAGTAGAAAATGATTGCATGTTCTTTGTAGTGGCTGCACCTTTTCACATTGTAAAATGCATTTCAAATTAAGCATAAATCAGCAAAATTGCTTTAATTAAAGACATCCCCAACTCATAGCTACGTGTTCTCCTCTTCTCGACTGAACCCGGTCTGACCCACTCCCCGTGTTCCTCTCATGTGAGGGGACCCAGAGCTGCTCTGCGCTCCTATTGACCCTATTTTGTCCCGCCCACTTTTCTAGGATTTGCACTTCCTGTTTAACTCTGTTAAAGTAGCTAACATGTTTGTCTGTCTGTCTTGTGGGGCAATTTCAAACATATGTAATGACAGTTAAAATAAAACCATCGTCTGAAGTCTACAGGCTAAATGCAGCTAAACAGGAAGTACACTTCCTAGAAAAGTGGGCGGGACAAAATAGGGTCAATAGCCTACTTTAGCTTTGCTGTCATTATGGAGGTTTTAGCCTGTTATGTCCTAAATGGTTAACTGCAAATATCAAATGCAGCTCTTTTTTAGCTTTAAAACATGTATTTTGATTTTTATCAGCCTGAATATTTTTTTGTGTTTTCCAGTGCGTCAAAACAGTGTTAATTCTTTTTTACTTATTCATTACTGTAGTGACTATTTGAGAATCAACTAACAAAAGTAAACGTGACCAAACTTAAGACCAAACATAACTCAAAAAATCAATTTGGAGCACCAAAGGTTGTGGTTTACGCAGTGTACAAATCATTGTCCATTCAAAAAGGATTTATTCCAAGTGGATGGCAAACAACAAGTTTTACATGATTACAGCCTGCTTGCTGCCTCTCCTCTCCTCCACTGGTAAAAAACCATAGTCCCACCCAGGTGCACGCCTGACTCAGCTACACTGCCACCTATAACCTTGGTGTCCAAATTAATATGCAAAAGAAAAATAAAACAAGTTAACTAAACAAAACTTAACTTTAACTTAGCACAAATGTGACAAAAATAAACTTAATATGTAAATTAGCAAATCTTAATTAAGAAACATATAACAAATATGAAACAAACTAGACAAATAGCTCCTACAATTACATTTTATCTATGTGCCGTATTCCGTCCATCTCTGCTGAAAATACTGTGAATGCGGCCACTTCAAACATGAATATTTTAGGGCAGTGGTCCCCAACCTTTTTTCTTGCAAGGACCGGTACAGTCACAATTTTCTTTTCCGGGGACCGGTTGAGGTTGGGTAGCGCCAATAACAACCGCGCAAAATGCTTATTGTGCATATTTTAGCTTCTATTGCTTTAATTTGCAATTTATTTAGTTAAGTGGCACAATATTTTCATAGTAAAGCACAAGGAAGTAGTATAGTAAACTATAACATCTTAAAAGATCCTCTGGGGCCCGGTAGTAGATGGCTCGCGGACCGGTTTGGGCCCCAGACCGGTGGTTGGGGACCCCTGTTTTAGAGCATTTCATGCAAATGACGCTGATTTTTGTTTGCAGCATTTATCAAGATCACGTCTTGCGTAGCTACACCTAAACTGGGCAGGTGCCCTCTGGTGTATTTTCAGTGTACACCCAAAATTTACACCATTTTATACTAAACTTTAATAAATGAGGGCCATTGAGTGGCGAGGGGGTTTCATCTCACTGTGAAGTGCTTTGTAGCTCTGTCTGTAATAGTGTTATACAAATCAAATGAACCTTACTTCCTTAAAACAGTAAAGCAAACAAAGCACTAACATCTCTAAACAATCACCAGAAAAGTTCCACAGTGCACCTTTGATGTAGAAGAAAAGACAACACGACACGTTTGATCAGGTTCATCCAGATAATTTATTAACTACTCTTCTAAAGACAACCTGAGCCTTTGTACATTGCCAGTTGCTAATAAAAGCAAAAAGAGAATAAAACGGGTAAAAGACGTGGATTTTACGCTCCGTACGTTTGGATTTCTCTGGAACATTTTGAGGCCGAAACTGCGTCGTTTTTCTTCTCCAAAATGTCTCGATCCGGCCGCAACCTCGTCAAAAAAATGATTAATTACACGAAGAAATCAGGAGGGTCTGTACAAGCCGCTTTGAGACGCAAAAAATCACCGCAATTGTACCGTTTTTTAAGGATTTTACAGGGACAAAGACGAGAAATTAGGTTGTTTTTCTGACTAAATAGTTTGAGTTTTTTCGTTTGTAAAATGTTCGTTGATCAAGTAAAGCCAGGAGCATTCAGTGCAGCGGCTGTTCGCAACTTTCATCAGAAAACTCAGGCTGGTTTTGGACTGAAATATTGTGTTTGAAAAAGAAAAAAAAAAGGTTACACTTGGGCACAATTGCACAAAAGATTGTCAAAAGTATCAAAAATCTGAAGAGAATGTGGCTTTTTCTGAACCACTTTGAAAGAATTACAACAAATAGTTTAGGCAGATGACATCACAGCGTTCTAAATGTCAGCACTGAGTGGCAAGAAGGCATGAGAGTCAATGGAGAGAAAGACGTTTTCTCCTATAAGAGCACAAAATGGAGCTAAAACAGGAAAAAGACAAAACAGTCAGAGAACAAACTGAACACACAACAACTCTGCCGAGGACTGGGTTTATAACTGATGTGTGAAAAGAGCAAAATCAGGTAAACAGTGCAGAAAAGCAGATAAACAACAAGACTTGAGGTTCTCTCACATTTCTCACAGGCAAGTTGTGTTTGAGTCTGTTCTTCTCCTTTCTTTCCCGACCCACTCCCATCACGTGACCATGTGTGCTGTGTTTTGTTTTTGTATGTACACTTTGCATTTCATGTTCAGAAGAGCGAGTGGCGGCGCGCAAAAAAGCGCATCGGCCCCAGAGGCTTATTCAAAACGTAACTTCGTTGTACTCTGTGACTATGACAATACATTTCTATCTCTAATATCTATGTGTTCATAGTTTTTGTGGCAGTTAAACCCCCAGATCCACTTTTTGTGGTGATTATTGATCTCTTATGTGAAGTTGGATTCCCTCCACAAAGTCACAGTTTACAAGTGGTTTTTACCAGCTCAACTGGGTTCTAGAGCATTTTGACAAATGGGAAAGTAGGAACCCATTATTATTTTGAGACGTTTATTTACATTTTTGTGTAAAGTCGTGTTTAGGGATGTTCGCCGAGCCGACATCTGACGTCAAAATGGTTGGCAGAACCGCAGAACCAAAGCTGGCTCTCATTGTTTTTCCCATAGAGGTATGCACTGACATCATTTGCTTAGCACATTTAGATGAGTGGCATTTCTTTGTTCATGCAACGCTTGTCAGCTACAAACTTGTCTGTAACACAGTGATTTAGGACATTTTAAAGCACAAATGGACTCAAAACATATTTTTAGAAGAAAAAGTATAGTTCACTGTGTGTAATTTCCATCTGATAATGTAAAGCTTAAATGTTTTCTTACATTTACAGAACTGTCTGATCTTAGAGTATTTATTAGTTTTTAAACTGTGGAGTGAAAACTCATTGAAGAGTATTGAACAGGAAATCGTTTATTACAGATGTAGTATTTAAACCAAAACAAGACAACTGCACTCAGGACAATTGCCGAAATCAAAAGCTTCTTTTGGTGTGGGTTTTTTCTGAACACGGTAGAAGCTCTTATCAAACCTGTTAGCACACGGAGTCACACAGCAAGAACACATTGTTTTTTTTCGTGTTTGTTCAGCTTGCCGCCAATACGCTTTAACTAAACTACTTCTGCCAACCAACGCGTCACGTGATGATCACCATGTGACGACACGGCAAACATCCTCTAATTATATTAAAAAAAAAAAACACTGGCTGCACTAGCACTCGCTTGGTTTCCTGTTTGTCGTGTCTTGTTTAACAAATGCACCACAAATAGGCTTGAAACTTCAACGGAAAAAAAACCTTGATGACTGCAACACATCCGTACAACTCTTCAGACCAAACAGATCGCCGTGTGAGAGACTTCCGTTACTTTTCTAGAAACAGAAAGCCTCCGGATGCCGTACCAGACTGGATGCAGAGTGAGCCCGGCGTTAGATTCTGTGAAGTCATCTGCATAACTCTACTGTATTTTAATCCAGAATTTCTTGTTCTGTAAATCATTTTGAATACAACTTCAAGTGGTTAACTATTCCAAGGACAAACGGTTGTACAATAGAGTTGTCATAGTTTTTCTTTAAATTAAGCTTTTAAATCATGTCAAAAGCCCAAACATCCAGCACAAAAATCCTCAAATTCTCCATCTTGTCCAAAACCAACCTTCGTTCTCTCACGTTCTTTTCTCCGCTGCCGATTCGACGGTTAAGCCCTGATGTGTTAACCTCACGAACATACAAAATCCAACAAGTAAACGGCCTCAATAAATAGGTCCATAAGAACAATTCACTCGCGCTCACAAAAAAAAAAAAAAGAATTTCTAAAAAGCAGCCAAAAAACTGTACAGTCCCGTCCACGCGAAAGAAAATTTGAGCTAAAGAGATTCAAGTTTCTTTCGGGAGAATTTTGGAGGAGGAAGAGGATTTCTTTAACAGCTGAGAGAGAGAAAAGAAATTCATACAAAAGCACAGATATTTTAGGGAAAAACTGTTCAAATCAGACGAAACAATAAAGAATTTTGAGCTGTTTAAGTAACTTTGAATGTGTCAGTAAAAGCTGCGATCAGAACAGAGACTAAGCTGCCATTTGGAGAAGTTTGAAATGAAGAATCATTAAATGCTGAATTTCTTTACAGGAACTGTCTGAGCGATTCGAAGCAAAGAAAATTGAAGAGAGAATGGGTGGATCAAGTATTTTTGGAGAACTGGAAGAGAGGTGTAGCAATTGTGTTTAACAAAAATGCAATGCAAAGAGTTAAGGCTTTTCAGGTGACTATCATAAATAAAATGCACCAAACAAAGATGAATATTGTTGCTAATAAGGGTATTTTAAAACGGGTGTATCTAGCTTTTTTAAGTGTGAATATGCTTTCCACTAAAATAGGGTTCCCACTCAAATCTCAAAAAATATTTCAAGGACATTTCCTACGAGAATTCTATGTAATCACAACATCTACATTATCATTATTTAACACGTTTTTTTTTGTGGCAGCCCATTAGTCCACAATTATGACAATCCAGGTTTAATACAGCTTGATAGTTCTCAGTAAGACAGGGACAACTTGCAAAGCTCTTGGGCATCACAATTACAGCATTTCTGTAAATAACCTGAGCGGAGGGGGGTCAGGGGGTCCTCCCCCAGACATTTTTTGAAAATTTTAGTTACTTTCAGTGCAATCTGATGCATTTTACATGTTTCCAGAGGCTGGAGAAAATGAGAATAAAATCATGGTTTTGACAACTATTAAACTACAATCAATTTAGTCTATTTATATTTTGTAATAAAACATTTGGTTAAACAGCCAACTGAAAAGCAGATAAATAAGAATTTCTGTTCAAACGACAGAGGGAACATATTTTGGTTATCTACTAATCATGTTTAATCAGGCTGAGAAATTGAAAATCTGGTTCATTTGTTTGCGTGCTAATACACATTTTTAAGACTTTTCCAGGACTGCATTTTCTTTTTTAGGACATTTGGCTGTTTTTTCTCATTTTCCATGTGTTTTTCATGACTGGGAGATTGGCTAATCATATTCCAGGTTTTTTCTTTCATTCGTGGAAACCCTGTAAAAAGTATGCTGGTCACAAGTAGCATGATTGACTTTATTTCGGCAAATAACTTTGATTGGGGATAGACAGGGCCTTCCCCTGTTTGTTACTAGAACTACTTTTTAGTTTTATTTCGTCACATTCTTTCATTAAATGTTTTGATCCACATTACAAATGTTCCCCAGTATTGTTTTAACTTTTCATCGCAGCTGAATCATGAATCTACAAGGTTTCACTTTAAAATCTGTATTGCATCAGCGTCTGATTGGCTGAAAATGAAGCATTTTGTTCTCTAAAATCCAGGAAGTGTGCTTGTTGCTGTTAGCATGGCTACTCGCTCTGGATTCTGAAACTTGTGCAAACTGCTTCTAAACTCATCGAAAATCAAATAAAGCACCTTGTTAAGTTAAAATATGGCCTAATAATAGCTTATTTTTTGTAAAAAATCAAAAAATAACAGTAAGAAATATGCAAAAGCTGCCTTTAAAAGGATTTGGTAATTACACTTAAACCAAAAATCAATGACGTGGTAGAATGTGCTGTCTTTCTAGTCACAAAAAACATTCACTTCGACTCTAATGTCAGTGACCTCGAAGTTTCACTGCTCTAAGCTGTTTGATCAAGCAAATTAGCAGTTACATATAGCGCAATCAAAAATGTTGAGCTAATAGTTAATTAAACATAATTATTATTCTGGGTTGCCTCTGGGCATGCACACATCAAATTTAGACCCAAATTCTGCACTGACTCCAATTGTGGAATGAAAAGGACAGCTCTGGAATAATTCAATAGCGGACTAGCTTAATTAAATGCTAAGTGACAGTTAGCATTAGAGTCAAACTTAATGAATACTAATATAATGTCTGCGCCTTTAATATCAGATCAATATTCCACTGCTCACTGCCTGATCCAAGCGTATTTATTCATTTTAAACTGACTTAGTGAAAACCCAGATGAATTAACTGAACAGGAAAAGCCCAGTAGTCCAAAAGTCAGCTATTTAAATACAAACAAGCCAACTGACGCTCTGCGCACAAAGCTTACTGACAAAATGTAACACTGTTTGGTAAGAAAATTAGCTAAACAAAATAAGTTTGTTAAGTCAGAGTTGAACAGTTTTTCCCAGTCTCTCACATTTAGGTTTAAAAAGAACAAAGAGAAAAAAAGAAATCTCAGCGTTTTTACTTTTACAACAGTATTCGATAGTGCAACCAGGTGAAACAATCTGAGCCTCTTCAAAACGTCTTCAGCATCAAACAGAAGGAAACTCTTTGTAAGCCTCAGAAAGAAAAAGTCACAATAGTGCTTTAGAATAACTGACAGACCCGGTTAAGCATTAAGACAAACTTAATTAACAAAGTACATATAGTTTAATAATGATTGTGGATTAAAAGGACACAACATTATGCATTATTTATGACATTATCAGTCTATAAGTAAATTTATTCTGGTGTCTCATGTTCTAGGACTGATCTTAAAGGTGAGGTATCTAGTTTTTATAGTTGTAACCTAGTAAACTTTGTGTTTCCCACTAAAAGTATATCGTAATTACAGCACAATGTGACTAAATCCAAGTTCTTTCTCAATCCAATTATGAAGCATTTTAGTTCTAATAGATAACAAAAGCAGCGTTCTGATTGGCTGAGCTTGGGTGGCCACTTCAGTTTCACTTTGCTGTTGTACTAAGCTGTTCTGAAGTCATAACTGTATGTATTAAGTATTTATGAGATCTAGAATGTAGTTGGCGGGTTTATTGTAAAAACCTACTTTGGTGAAAATGAGGTACCCGAGCTTTAATACAAATGTAAACTAAACAATTATTACTAAACATAAGCCTTTCAGTCTTAAAAGGTTTCATTCTTGTTAAATATGTAGGATGTGTGTGGAAATTTGAAGTGTGTAAACCATTTTTAAGTCAGCCTATCGACCAATCACGTTACAGGACACACTACACATCTGTGCGGCCTCTTAACCAATCACATGAACTGTTTTTAAAGCCCAAATAAAACAGGAGGGTCACAGTTATAATTGTGTTGCTTTAACACTTATAAAGAACATATTGTCCTGCAGTTAGAGTTGAATGAACTCTAGAGTTAGAACATCTCAAGAGTCATATAAATATGAAGACATTATGATTTTTAATGTTCCCAAAGCAAAAATCTAAATCCAAATTTCAACTAAAATATTACTTAAGTCTTCTACACACTTAAAACAGATGTGCTGATTCTTTACACAAATACACAGTTCTTGTGCTACAGCTGTTTTAACACATTTTGTGTTAAAATATTTAAACTTTTATAAAAATCATTCTTTGCTTCTTTTATATTTCTCAACACAAAGATTCCAGGTTGGATTCCAAAGTACAGCTTCAAACGAAGAGTTTTAGGAAAAATTGTTAAACGTAAATGTTGAATATAAAAGTAAATGGTAAATGGCCTTTCTATCTTTCCAGGCACTCAAAGTGCTTTACAATCTAGGATCCACTCACCCAGTGTAACAGACACTGAGGCAATGTGGGTAAAGTGTCTTGCCCAAGGACACAATGACAATTGTGTCCTTGGGCATTCTTGTCCATTCTAGTCGTTCCACTGTGGCACCTGGTGTCTCCCATCCAAGTACTAACCAGGCTCTAACTTGCTTAGTTTTGAAATCTGATGGGATCAGGCTTTGACAAACATGTGTGACCCCAAAGAAAAGAAAAGAATAAGTAACATGTAGATTTTAATTGTGCTCTCATTTAAAACAGTTAAATGTTATCACATTGTCACGTTTGTTTTTTTAACTAGACACACTGCTGTGTTAAACACATTTTGTGTTGTTTTTTAAAAGTGTAATTCACATACAAATCCTCATTTTATAGCAACGTGTTTACATTAGCATGTCAGAGACAAGCTAGCATTTGTTTTTCTCATATAAGTCCCTCTGTAACCTAAAAGAGTATGTTTAAAGACTAATAACAATACAAATAGTGCATAATGTGTCCTTTAATAAACAGTCTGTTCATTATTAACTCTTAGTTCTTTCATGCTTTACTGAGTCTGTAAACAGTTATTACAAAGCGTCAACATTAAAACTAAAGAATACGTGTTAAAACAATGGGCTGCAGCATCATCGTCGTCGTAGTAACATGCAGAAGGTCAGAGTTCATTCAGTCGATGGATTTGATTGGTTTGTTTTGAGCACAGTTTCAAAACCAGGCCTCGATACAAAGCCAGGCGGCGATCGGAGGGAAAACTAAGGGACGCTGGCTTCCGATTGGCTCGCTGCGAAAAGAAGAATGTCGAAGAAATAGAAGTGCAATGAGATCTTACAACTAACTCCAGGGTTTCCCAAAGCAGTGACAGTGACGAGCGTCTGAGTGCTAAACAGATCAGAGGTAGAGATGTAACAGAAACAAGGCTGGACTATGAACTGTTTTGAAATATTTAGTTTAAATTGTTCCTCTTTTATGGAGATGATATATTTGTCATAATTAAACTTCTGTAAAACAAATTAAGTGTTTTGATTAATAAAGATCTGTTTGTAATACTTTGGTGCTAATCTATTACAATGAAAAGCTTGTACTAAAAATGTATTGCATTCAGTATTCTCAAAAACGACTATTCTTCCCACTATTTCTCATGGTCCTTTTGTCCCTTTGAGTGAGTGAAGCTGGATTAACCATCGTGAAGAGCAGATCACTAGTCAGCCGCTCATTTCTTGGCACACTTCTGCTTAGCTCTATAAAGTAGCTAGAATGCTAGCTTGCAGTGCACTTTAATAGATATGAAAAGTTAAAAAAACCCAGTGAATCTAGAATAGAAAGCTTGCAAACAAAGCAGTGAATAACTTTGTGTTTCATTAAATTGATGTTGATTGTGGCTAATGTAGCTTAGCTAAACAAGCTAACAGAAGTGGGTGCAGAAGAGTGGTGGTGCAGAGAAGGTGAATCTTGATAAATTATGAAGACTTCAAGAAAAAAAAAAAGATTTCTGAACCATTGCTAACCCTACACTGTATGAAACGTCAGTTTTACTGTTGATTATTAAATTGCTAACTTAGCCATAGCATAAACCCTACTTTATAAACATACAAATGTGGATTGGTGAAGTTATGTCCTGATTTGTAAGTCTTAGTTTTCAGAGATCACAACTCACTGCTATTTCCTGATCTTATAGATTTATTAAAGCAGAACTAAGCAACTTTAGCAGTAGTGTCCACAGCTCTTGTAATTAAACTACCAACTGAATTGAAATAATAGTAATTCGTTTACATTTTTGTGTAACTTTAAGATTATAAAAAGGGATTATCTTAACAGATTTTGCACCGCTAAACAAAAAAAATTAAAGAGTCTTAGTTCTCAGAAATTCGGGTTGGGAATGTGTCTGGAGGGGTTGGAGGAGGAAGGTTGCACTTGCCATAGTTTCTGCCAGAAACAGCGAAGTGAGCCGACAATGCTTCAAATCACGGGAACTTACAAAGACATTCAACAAGGCAAAAATGTTATTAGTTCTGCTTTAATTTCAGGTTGAGTTTGTGAAAACATCATGACTCAGCAGTACAAACTTTTACTATTTTCAAGCCAACTGACGTTTTAGACACAGTTAATTGCAAATTGAGTATATTGAGTTGAGTTTCTAATAATATTGAACCATAAAGGCGTTTATACAAATCAACTTGCTCATTTGAAATGGTTGAGTATTTATTAATGTCAAAAAGCAATATATTATCACTGAATGCAAATATTGAAACTGAATATATATTGCATAATTTATTGAAAATAGTTTTATCCTTGTCGTTCAAAATGATTTACAAGTTTCAAATTAAGAACTATCAATTGGTAAATATACAAAAACTGCTAAATAAACGGTTCAAATTAAGTATATAAATGAAAAATGAGGCTTCATTTTAATTGTTATTTAGCTTTTTATATCTTTTCTAAAGTCAGTAACATAGAGTTTAGGAGAAAAACTATGTAATGTGCAATAATGAATGAATATATTCTACATCATCATCTGGTAGTTTAAAGGGGCACTGTGTAAGATTGAGAGGAATTTTAATTATCACATATAGTCCACAAACATTTAAATCATATTTATTCTTTACAACATGAATACTTAAGAGAGCACTGTTATTAATCCACATCAATTGTGATACATTTATACGCATTTGAAATGTTTTATTACGGGCCGGAATGTGGATTATTGACGCTAGATGTCAGCAAGGTAAATAGGCAAAATGCATGTGAAAGGCTCCCTCTGGTGTTCAAAAGTGGAAATCACTTTGTTTGTTTTTTCTTACACAGTGCCCTTTAAGTAATTTGTGTGTTTTTTGTAATTTTATAGCCTTAATCTGTTTATTTTCAATTTTTTAACATATGTCTGACATATGTAAGGTTTTAGACCAGTTCATAAATGTAAATAAGCTGCGTCTTGATGTTTTTTTTTGAACAACACTGCTTTGGTCAACCACAAATGTTCTCGCAATCCAAAGTAGCTGCCTTCTAAACGAAACAAGACGACACAACAAAACCAATGATTTCACCTGCGAGCGTCCCTTAAGTTTTCCCCCCAATCGCTTAAACACAAACATTACAAAAATCCTGCCTGCGTTTCGTCATTTTACAACAAAGTAAAAACCCCAAAACGACATCCTGGGCTTCGGGAAAAAAAAAAAAAAAAACGCTTGCCAAGTTTTCACAATTTCAACACTTCAATCGCACGCACACGCACAATTCACATGGCACCAATGCAGCACGTTTTTGGAGTAAAAAGTCATATTCCCGTCCGATAATATCCCGCTTTTTCACGTCTTTTTGATTTTGTACAAGTCCCGCCTTTTAACGATGGCACTTTTTGATGAGTTGTCAGTTTCTACCAAAAATCCTCCTCCGCTTTTTTTCTTTTTTTTGTGTGTGTTTTTGTTGTTGCTAATCGTTTCAAGTACAAGCCCTTTCTTCCATTTCCTCGACTGTGGAATGATCAAGCAGAAGTTTTTTGTTGTTTTAAGTGCACGAAAATGCCACGTAAGGAGCACAAGGGCAAAGAGTTTTTTGTCCGTGTTTTGTTTTAATAGTAAAATCTCTTAAAATGCAAATAAGTGAGAGGGGATATTCGTCGTAGTAGTAGTAGTAGTAATAATAATAATAATAGTAGTAATGTTCTTGGTTTATCGTGTCCCTTCGACTCCAAGCAGCACCGTTTCATTGAGAAAAATAAGACAGGGTTCCTACACAATTCGCTTGTTACGTTTTTACACGTTTCCAGTTCTTCTTCCAAAAGTTAAAGCTTGAGTACCCAATTTTTTTTCCATAATTTGTATTTTATTCCGTTTTCCTTGCAAGAAACTGTATGTAAAAGTAGAACCTTGTGGACAAAAATGGTAGCTCTACAGTTTTTCTTGTCTAATTATTCAACTTTTTATGTTTCTTTGAGCTGATTGGCTGCGCAGAGGGTGGTAAGCCCGCTTCACTATTGTGTCTGAAAAAATGTTCTAAAGCTGTGCCAATATTAAAAATAATAATCATAATGATAACGTGAAACTATAGGGATGTGCCAAAGACTTTGTGAACAAGAAAATTTCGTTTTTTCAATGTTTGAAAATTTGGTTCATCAGCTTTAAGGTTCATTTAAAATTATCGAATCATGATCTGTTGAAATTCTGTGTAATTCTGGGGCCATTGCAAAGGAAATTACTGCAATCAACGAAGTTTGTCAATTTCGAACAATAAAGTTTTAGAATATTCTAGCTATTTTGACAAACTGGCAAAAATTAATAGCCAGAACAAGTACTATTTAAAGTGCCTATGACAAACTGAAGAACGCACTAAAGACTTCCTGTTTGTTTGGAGATTTTTAGATTTATTATTTTACTTCCTGGTTGTAAATGATGACATTAAAGTAAATATTACCTAGCTACTATTTTTCCCTTAGCATTGGTGGCTACACTAGCTAAGTCTGTATTTTACAATACTTATTTGGTCAAATTTAGAGCTTTGGGATTGCTAATTAAATCATGTCAAAAATAATAGACGTTCACCTATATTTTGTTGAATTAATGCTTAAAGTGTTAAAAGTGTTGTGTAGAAGTCTTTATGTCAACTATGGATGAATTTAGTGTGATTTTCTTTCACTTCCTGTAATTCTTAACAAAATATATCAGCTTTTCTTCACAAACTAAGGTAAAACGATTAATATTTAACCTAACTGTTTTTAATCCACCATAGTTACAAAAAATTGTGATAGGCACTTTAAATCTAGTAGACTATGCTAATTCTTAGAAAAATTACTCTTAATTTAGTTTAAGCTTTTTAACGTAAAAATGTATTATTTTCATGGTTTGTTCATTTTGTAAATATGTAATTCTTCAAGCTTGATTTATTGTGAATAATTAAAAATATCTCTTCAATTTTTAGAACCACTGCTCTACTGAAATTCCAAATAAAACAAAAACTACACCATTAGCGGTTACATTTAGCTAGCATCGCCTTTAGCATGACAAAGCATTAACTGTTTAAAACTAATTAAGCTTATTTTTCACCAAACTTGTTAAAATACTCGCACACATTTCAGAAATCTTCATTCTATCATCCAAAAAGCTAAATTAGGTTCTAAAAATGTGCTTGCTGTCAAGTTTTAAGTGAAGCTAGTCCCCCCAGCTCATTTGTTGGTACGTTGCTATGGTGACGGCCACAGCGTAGGGATACATAACGCGAGTAACTGCTGCCGGAACTATCTGGCAGTTATTAGAAAACAACACAGGCTAGTTATTTGTTGAAATTATCTCTGTTAAAGATGTAATAAAATGTACACAGATGATGTAATGTTTTATTTTTGACGGCACATCAGATTATTTTCAAAACAGTAAAAAAAAAAATTAAATAAAAATATACATGATTTTCTACTAAAACATTATTTTTTTTTGCTTTGAATTTTGGCAGCAAAGGCAAAACTTCCACCATTTTTTTAATGAGCAGTGGTTCTTTTTTTTTCTGACATGATTCGATTGATTACGTCACACAAGCAAATGTTTTAAAGGTGCATTGCGAAAGTTTACTGCTGCTCCCTCGTTTCCATGGTGATGCCTAAAATATCCAACAGCACAGGTCATATCTGCGAAGAGGCGACACTGCTTTTTCAGTAATTGTTGAATGAGAAATTTTGTGGGGAAACATTATCTTTATAAAGAAATGCAAGTGTCAAAATGATTGTTCAAATACTAATCAATACTAAGAAAAAAATAGACAAAAATGTGACCTTTCTTAAACAAGCTTACAATGATTTTAAGCTTCATCAGAACTAGTTTCAAACCACATGATAAAAAAGTATTTTCAGTCTTACTAAAAGTTATTTTTCATCATTAAGGTAGCCAGTCTTAAAGAAGTCTAGTTATGTAAATTTTCTGAGTTTGTAATCATGTTCTAAATTCTAAAAGTTTGTCATCAGGTTGTTCAGGTGCGCAGAAAAACCCTGTTTCCACCTACCACCCATCCGTGCCCACTTGTGATGTTTACTTGTGATTGCTCAGATAAAAAAAAAACATGAAACCGCCATAAAGTAACTTAAAATCTGCTGCTTGTTAAAATTAAACATTAAGAGGCGGGCTTATTATTTCTGCAGTTTTAAACAGGAAGTGAATAAACACGTTTCTATTTCTAAGTCGTTTTACATAAATTTTGAGTTTAGAAAGAACGAAATTAGGGATACTTGGATCGGATATCGGTGCAGATCCAGGGAATTTTGCTGGATCGGTTATCGGCTCTATAATATCGGTTCAGCCGATATTGTTGTGCCTTTAATTGGACACAATGAGACTAATTTACTGGTTGATGTTGATCCAGAACGTCTCATAATAATTGACATTTTATTCATATTAAGTTGTTAAGTTGTGACTTGCACTATATATAAAGCTACATAACACTATATAACACAAATGTCTTATATTTTGATAAGAAAAATAAGGTATTTCAGTGCGTACACTGGTATCGGTTAATATCGAGTATCGGCAGATACTTAAAGTCAAAATATCGGAATCGGTATCGGAACAGAAAAAGCTGGATCTTTTTTTTGACAACAAAAGAAAACAAGATAAGAAAATGTTGTTTTATACCAAGTTGTTGACCAATTACTTGTTTTTGGAAAATGTACAAAGTAGTTTTTGTTCTTCTGAGACTCAAAGTCGAAAACGTGTCAAAATCGTGACCAAATATTGAAAGGAGACCTGAATCATGACCAGACTGAATTTTCCCATTTCTTATTATTGATATCGATTACTTAAATAATCGTCAACAAATTTAATAATCGAATAATCGTCAACAGGTTTTTTTTTTTGGTTTCAAAACATATCCTGAGATGAGAAAACCTTGTATGAACAGCAATGATGATGATGATGATGAGCAATGAAAATTGTGTAAACGTTTTTGTGATAAATCTATAACTCGAGGACCTCTAAAATGACGTTAGGCAGATCTTATAATGGGAAAAAAAAAGCTTGAGTCAAGTCTTGTTTATCTAGATTTTAGTATAATTTGTTCTTCTCAAGATTCCTTTAAAAGAACAAGTGATTTTTATTCTTATTCTTTCTTATATAAAACTACATATTCTATGCTTGTTTCATTTGCAAATTATATCTTACTACAGTCAAATCACTTATGAACTTGTTACCTTTTTTTTTAAATTTTTCTAGTGTACCTAAGCTCAAAATTCGCAAAAATCTTGAATGCAAGGGACTCCTGTTCTAAACAACTAATGGATTAATCAAAAGCATAATCGTCCAACTAATACATTACCGTAATTTCTGGGCTATAAGTCGCTACTTTTTTCTTAAGCTTTGAACCATGCGGCTTATACGGCAGTGCAGCAAAATTATAGATTCTCATAGACTTACTATTACCAAGTGCGGCCTATATATGTACTTTATCATTTTTCTTACTTAAATCTAGTGGGTGCGGCTTATATTCAGGTGCGCTCAATAGGGCAGAAATTACAGTACTAAAATAATCGTAAATGAAACCTATACAGGCCAATATCAGTGAAATTTAAGAAAAAAAACCCACAATTTTCAACTCAAAACAATGGACTTTTCTTTAAATTTCTATGTTAGTTCTGATAAAGCTCAAATTCAGTATTAGTATTAATTAGTACTCTTTTGCTGCTTCCAGTAAAATTTCGCAATGCAACTTTATAAGATTCGCTGCTTCCTTGAAAGTCTTAGTTTGTCACAAGCCACAAAACTAGCCTTGTAAGTGTGAATTATGCAGTTATAACTTAAAGTAACATGATTCTTAAGAAATTATAAATATAAACGTGACGCTAAGCTTTTCGTAATTACGTTTTAAACCCGGAAACTGGAGCGTTCGCCCGTGTGTCTGTGTAGGAACCCTGGACAGTAAGGCGTATTCTTAGTTTGTGTAACGTTACCGCCGTTTCCAAGCGTCCTTTTAACCGCGTTTTTATCCCACCGCCTACCTACTGTACGGGTCGCCGGGGTAACCGTTCGGACCTGGGCTGGGGCGGGGCTCTGGGAGGAAGGGGAGGAGTTTGAGGAAGAAGACGACGAAGAAGAAGAAGAAGCAGAAGAAGAGGCGGGTCCTTCGAAAACGTCCTCCAGCGAGAGAAGAGACTGCGGGCCCCAGGCGGACTGCTGCGATTGGGCGGATTGGGAAAAGGGCGGGGCAAAGCTGCCGCCGACGAAGACGAAGTGTAAACCGAGGAGATCGCCATGGAGGAGGAAGGGGCGGAGTTTGAGCAAGAGGGGGAGGGGCTTCCGGAAGTCGAAGGGGTGTGGCGCGAGGTTAAGTGGGCGGGGCTGTGCGTGGAAGGGGCGTGGCAGGAAGTGGAAGGAGTTGACGTCGAAGAGGTGTGACAGGAAGTGGAAGGGGCGTGGTTGGACATAGAAGGGGCGTGGTTAGACGTAGAGGGGGCGTAGCTGGTGGAAGAGGGGCGTGGCCTGGGGTTGCCGGGGCGTTTCCGGTGGCCGTCTGGGAGCCTCGGTGGATGCGGTGGCTCACGATGATGTTGTTTCCGAAGCCGCCCATCGAGGCCATGGTGGTGCTCTGCTCGCGCTGCACCACGGCCGTCATCCCGCCCTCAGCGATCAGGCGCCGGATTCGAGCCAGCGCGTCTTCTCCGGACACCAGCTCCGACGACTCGCCTGGGAAGACAAACATGTTATTTTTATTCAACCTGGATCATGTACAACAAACAAGGTTCTCTTCACAGCATGAGCTTCTTTGGATAAGATGTTCTACAAAATATAAAGCCTTCTGCGCACTAGTTTTGGGCTGATTTTAAGCCTAATGTGCCCCTCTACGAGTTCAGAGACATGGCCAGAGTAAGAGAAACGTTTTTCAGCTTCACGAGAAGTCAACACGTAAGCAGCCAGTTAAGTTTCTAGAAAATCAATGAAAGTAAGATGAGAGAAGTTAGATTTTGATCTAAATGATTGAAGACCATTAAGCTTCTATTTCATGTTCTTTACGTCAAACAAACGGCTTTGATCCATCAGTTTTGCCCAAGTGTAAAAAAATATATTCTGTACAAATGATTATTAAATCTATTTATGCACTGAATCTGCAATTATGTATAAACATGCTCAAAATCTCCCCTTGCTTCTTTATTGAACATAGAGACCAATTACAGTCTGCAAAGATGAGAAACAGTTAAGTTTGAAACTAACACAGATAAATCTTTTATCTGGGATCATTTCCTACATCCTCACTCAACACAT
The DNA here is from genome assembly GCA_038363315.1 of Mugilogobius chulae. Classification (NCBI taxonomy): domain Eukaryota; kingdom Metazoa; phylum Chordata; class Actinopteri; order Gobiiformes; family Gobiidae; genus Mugilogobius; species Mugilogobius chulae. The sequence continues at coordinate 28,294,086 of CM076411.1, read as the reverse complement.
TTCCAGTTCATATAAGCTCGATTTAAAACAGATTAGTGACAAGAGAAAGTGACTCAGTGAGTGACTTTGAAACGAGAAAACAAAGTTATTATCAGATGTTCTCTGTCAGAAGTTTACTTTCACAGAATTGTTGTTCTTCCATTTCTCAAGGAAATCAATAATCCTCAGGCATAATAGGTCTTCTTTAAGTAATCTGTGTGATATCAAATCAAATCAATTTATTTTGTATAGCCAAAATCACAAAACAGTCGTCTCTGAGACTTCCCACGATTTCATATGACATGACCAGTGTTGATAAGCAGGTTCAAGTTTCAACAAATGATCGAGCCAGGAATGATAAACCTGAGGATCATGAGCACCAATCATAATTGTGGGAGCAAGTAACTGTTTTGAAAGTCTCAAGTCTTCAAGAGTATCTGGCTGCAGACCTGTATGAGAAGTCCACTCGTCACATGACTTGTATCTACGGCTTTATTATACTATTTTATTGATCAAGTTACACTATTTATCCCTTTATCCTAGCTTTTTCAAGAGTGTCTGGCTGAAGACCTCCATGGTGAGGCACCTCCACCGAGGAGACTGGAAGTAAAGCAAAACAAACCTAATTTTGAGATTTTGAAATTACAGATTTTTTTCCCTTTTGCTGGATACAGTCTTAGTTCTATGACAACCATCACTTCACAGGACATGAAATGATGAACTACATGTAAAAAACATATACACAATTTTTAATTACATAACAACATTTGTATAACTGGCCCTTGGCGGTCTTGTAAATGTTAGTCGGGTCCGGAAGGGGCGATCATTAAGTTTGGAAAAAGGCCAAGGTAAAGTTAATTTAGGCCTGATTAGCAACAGTAATAAACTCATTACCATGGCAACCAGCTCACGTCTGTCTTCTGGCGCAGCGCGTCTTTTGCCCGGTTTATGGTTGTTAACACGTAACACATGGCAAAATAAACCTCTGGGTTCTTGTTGTTTTCTTCAACTTTATTGTGAGAAGCAAATAATATTTAAGTGCATAGCGCCACCTACTGTTCGTGGTAATCTACATAAAATGGGCGAACATTCAGGCCTTGGGGGACTCCTGGTACAGGTCTGCAGCCAGATGCTCTCCAAGTCCAACAGGTTTAGGGCTGCAGCTAACATTATTGTCTTACTGAATATTCGACTAATTTTTTTTAAATTATTACTTTCCAAACTTTGTGACTGTGTGACTCCTGTACTGTGAGTTACCTGAGCTGGACGAGGCAGAGGCGCTGTGTCCCTCCACAGACGCGTCTGGGCTCGTCTCCAGTGACAACGACTGAGCAGCAGCAGCAGCAGCAGCAGCACTGGTGGAGGGAGCTTCTGTAGATACATCTGAGAGAGAGGAGAGAGAGAGGAGGAGAGAGAGAGAGAGAGAAAGAGAGGAGAGGGAGAGAGAGAGAGGACAGAGAGAGAGAGAGAGAAGAGAGAGAGAGAGAGAGAGAGAGAGGAGGGAGAGGGAGAGAGAGGAGAGAGAGAGGAGAGAGAGAGAGAGAGAGAGAGAGAGGAGAGAGAGAGGGGAGGGGGGAGAGAGAGAGAGAGAGAGAGAGAGAGAGAGAGGAGAGAGAGAGGGGAGGGGGGAGAGAGAGAGAAAGAGAGAGAGGGAGGAGGGGGGGGGACAGGGAGAGAGGAGAGATAAAGAAGAGGGAAAGAGTGAGGAGGGAGAAAGAGAAGGAGGATGGAAACGGAGAGAAAGAGGAGGAAGGAGAGAGAAAGAGAAAGGAGAGGGAAAGAGAAAGAAAAGAGCGCGAGAGAGAGGGAAAAGAGCGAGAGAAAAAGTGAGGGAGAGAAGAGAGAGGCAGAGGGAGAGAGAAGAAGGAGAGAGAAGAGCGAAAGAGGGAGAGAGGGAGAAGGAGGGGGTGGCAGGGAGAGGGAGAAAGAGAGAGGAGACCGAGAGGGCGAAATATAGGAGGAAGGGAAGGAGAGAAAGAGGAGGAGAGAGAGAGGAAGAGATAGAGAAGGGAGAGAGAGAAAGAAAGAAGAGGAGGGAGAGAGGAGAGATAGAGATGGAAAGGAGGGAAGGAAAGTGAGGAGGAAGAGAGAAGAGAGAGAGGGAGAGAAAGGAGGAGAGGGCAAGAGAGAGAGGAGGAAACGAGGGACAGAGAAAAGAAAGAAAGAGAGAGAGCAGGAGAGAGAGAGAGGAGAGAGAGAGAGAGAGAGAGAGAAAGAAAGGGTAGGTAAGAGAGTGAAAGAGGGAGAAGGGGTGAAAAAGAGAAAGAAAGACAGAGAGGAAGAGGTAAAGAGATGGAAAGAGAAAGAAAGGAAAGAAAAGTAAAAGGGAGAAAGAGGAAAGAAACCAAGAGAGAGAGAGAAGGATGGGGGTAAGAGAGAGACAGAGTTTAGTCTCATGTGACATTTTCGTTTAAATCTGTGTTTGTGAATCATGAAGGGTTTAGTGTATTTATTTATTTTCTTACTTAGCGCAGCGTGTGAGGTGCTCGGCTCCACTTCTCTCTCCGTCTGAGTCTCGGCGTTCTGGAGCTGGATGATTGGCGTCTGAGTGCCCTGTGACGTCACCGAGGGGGCGGGGTTTCTGGGCTGTAGACCAATCGCGTTCATCAGACCCATGTCCCGGTCCAGCCTCCAGCCAGAGCGCGTCGGACTGAAAGAGAAGAAGAAAAACACATTAACTAGTACGAACATCAGCTAAAATACATAATGGCAGCCCAGAGAGACAGAGAGAAGTAGAGAGAGAGAAGTAGAGAGAGAGAGAAGTAGAGAGAGAGAGAAGGGAGGGAGGGAGAAAGAGAGAAGTAGAGAGAGAGAGAAGTAGAGAGAGAGAAGTAGAGAGAGAGAGAAGGGAGGGAGGGAGAGATAGGGAGAGAGAGAGAGAGAAGGGAGGGAGGGAGGGAGAGAGTGAGAAGAGAGAAGTAGAGAGAGAGAGAAGTAGAGAGAAAGAGAGAGGAGGGAGAGAGGAGAGAGAGAGAGAGAGAGAGAGGAGGGAGAGAGGGGAGAGAGAGAGAGAGAGAAAGGAGAGAGAAAGGGGAGAGAGAGAGAGAGAGAAAGGAGAGAGAGAGAGAGAAAGGAGAGAGAGAGAGAGAAGGGAGGGAGAGAGGAGAGAGAGAGAAGGGGAGAGAGAGAGAGAGAGAAGGGAGAGAGAGAGAAAAGAGAGAGGGAAGAGAGAAAGGTGGGAGAGGAGAGTGAGAGAAAGAGAGAGGAGGGAGAGATAGAGAGAAGGAGGTAGAGAGAGAGAGAAGTAGAGGAAAGAGAGAGGAGGAGAGAGGGGAGAGAGAGAGAGAGAGAAAGAGAGTGAGAAGAGAGAAGTAGAGAGAGAGAAAGTAGAGAGAAAGAGAGAGAGGAGAGAGGAAGAGAGAGAGAGAGGAGGGAGAGAGGAGAGAGAGAGAGAGAAAGGAGAGAAGAGAGAGAGAAAAGGAGAGGAGAGAGAGAGAGGGAAGAGGGAGAGAGAGAGAGAGAAGTAGAGAAAGAGAGAAGTAGAGAGAGAGAGAGAGGAGGGAGAGAGGAAAGAGAGGAAGAGAGAAAGAGAGAGGGGGGAGAGATAGAGAGATAGGAGGTAGAGAAAGAGAGAAGAGAGAGAGAGGAGGGAGAGAGACGAGGGAAAGAGAGAGAGAGAGGAAAGAGGGAAGAGAGAGAGAGGAGGTGGAGAAGAGAGAGAGGGAGATAAAGGGGAGAGAGAAAGAAGAGAGAGAAGGTAGAGAAGGAGAGAGAGGGAAGAGAGAGAAAGGAGGGAGAGAAGAGAGCAAGAGAAAGAAGAGGGGGGGATAGGAGTGTGGGGGATCGAAGAGTGGGAAAGAGGAATAGAGAGAGAGAGGAGAGAGGGAAAGAGGGAAGAGAGAAAGGTGGGAGAGGAGAGTGAGAGAAAGAGAGGAGGGAGAGATAAAGAGATAGGAGGTAGAGAAAGAGAGAAGAGAGAGCGAGGGAAAGAGAGAGAGAGGGAAAGAGGGAAGAGAGAGAGAGGAGGTGGAGAAAGAGAGAGGGAGATGAAGGGGAGAGAGAAAGAAGAGAGAGAGAAGGTAGAGAAGGAGAGAGAGGAAGAGAGAGAAAGGAGGGAGAGAAGAGAGCAAGAGAGAGAAGAGAGGGGGGGGGATAGGAGTGTGGGGGATCAAAGAGTGAGAAAGAGGAATAGAGAGAAGAGAGGAGAGGGAGACAAAGAGATAAAGGGGAGGTAAGAGGGTGAAAGAGAGATGGAAAGAGAAAGAGGGGAGGGGGGTAAAGAAAGAGAAAGCAAAAGAGCGGAAAGAAGAGGGAAAGGAGAAAGAGAAGGATGAGTGGAGAAAGAGAAGGATGAGTGTAAGAGAGAGACAGAGTTTAGTCTCATGTGATTAAAACCAGAACATTTCCATTTAAATCTGTGTTTGTGAATCATGGACAGTGTCACCAGACGCAGCAGTACTCACCCGGGCCGGTCCGTGCCTCTGGTTCGACTGGTCCCACTGTTGTTGACGCTGAACAGAGGCTCAGAGCTGGACTCGGCTGGACTTTCTCCATCACTACGATAAAACCTGAACAAACAAAACAGATGAATTTACTCATCAGCTCAGATCCCTGGTAGTTAGTTTTGGAGGACACTGGGCTCACACTGAACCCAGTCCAGACCCAGATCCACAGACCGGATTATGCATACATATGTACAGACTCTGCCGGCATCGTGAGATCACAAATTCACGAATGTTCACGCTCAACTTGAGAGTTCACTCCATCCCTGACACGTGTGTAGGAAATACTGGTAAAAGAAGAACACCTGCGTGGAGTTTTAGCCACACAGTGGATAAGCATGGGAGGTTTATTTACATCCTATGAGTTCTTTAGTCGTGTATCATCTGTCAATATCAGGGGTCAACAATAACATTTCACCGGTATCCAGTTGGGAACATGTTTTCCAAGCCAAGGTCCCGAGCTTTACAACAGAGCTTTAGGGACATTTCTACATTTGATTGTATAAATAAACATTCAAAAAAATAATTATTCGCCACAATATCCAGCATAATTCTAATCTAAATTAGAAACTTTGTTTTTAAATGAATTATTCGACTGTCCTTTTAAAAATGTACAAGGAGGATAGATGTGACTTGTGCTGTGGAGGAGTTGCATTGATCACAACTGATCACTGACTCTGATAGTCGTTTTAACTCTGTTCTGTCCCACGTCTGTCTCCCCCATGGGCCAAAATAGTCACAGAATGAAGCCATGTGATTGGCTGCAGGGTGATACGACACACGCAATAACCCGCTCCAACTTTACGCAGCAGAAGACACACAAACAGCGCTTTGCACCACATGCACGACACGCTGGACACACACACAACTTTCAAAATACAAGTAGTCGATGGATCTCCAGTTCTCTGGGGCAGTGTCACAGCAGCGATGTGCACGGTTCTATTGCTGCGCTCGGTCTGCACAGCGCGTCTTTACACTATCACGTTCACATTCTCAAGTCTCTCTGAGTGTTTGGTCCGGTCCGGTCAGGTCGGGGTGGAGCTTGGACCCAGAGGTGACGTATTAGTATTATTAGTTGTAGCGTAAGGATTTAATTTGAAAACCACCGTATGCACTTCACTGGCGCTTGGCTGGTTCACCCAAAAGTTATGAAATGTGCACCAACATGTTTTATGTATTAAACAATGATACAAGTTAATCGTTGAATCAACTTATTTTGCTCAGCTATACCATCTCATCCCAGCCATGCTTATAAAAAATAAATAAGAAAATCTGCCTCAGACATTGGCAGTGAAAGTAATCATTGATATCGGCATCGGCAAAAGAAAAAAACAGTCGATTTCTATTTTTGTTAAGAGTAAATTAATTCTAAACAATTTCTTTAGGTGAAAGTAAAAACTAATGATCAGAGTGAATATATATTTGGCAAAACAAGCACTAGTAAGATTAATTGTAAGAGTAAAAGTATCTGACTGTAAAATACTGTCCAGCTCTGTAACAAGTCCTCTTTAGCACCAGCGACGTAAAGGAACAATGTCCACAAATACATCCATAAACCCAGCGTTAAAGCGTTAATCGAGTTGGAACAGGAAGCTTCGAAAGCAGAGGAGGACGATCCATTTAAACCTCACAAACGAGCCGTGTTATTAGTGCTCTTCCTGCGGTGATGGACATTAGGATAATCTCATCATCACTGTGACTGTGGAGCGACAAACACAACAAAAGGACGCAAAATACAGGCTTCAGAAAGAGCAGGACCATCTGGGAAAAAAATATTGTTCAATCTTGATTTTCAATTTGATTTTTAAACTAATTCTTAGATTTAAATAGTGTTTTGTAAATTCTATAATACAAAAAATATATATACTGTATGAAGATTTATATATATTTTATTAGGTGACAGTCCCTCAAATTTTAATGGGTGTGTAAAAGTGACCTTGACCGGAAAGAATAGAGTCCCTCGAGCCCTGTTGTTGTTCCAAGACTTTTCCAATTCCAAAACGTTCCCAGGGAGTAGAAATTTCGCCGAGCCCCACCTCAAAACGGCCATTGTCCAATCAAACATCGTAGCAACCGTTGCCATGTAAATAGGGCCCGTCAGTCTAGAGCTCCACACAAGATGGTGAAGCGATGTGTCTACGCTTTATGTAAATCGGACCGCAGATACCCCGAAATATTGACCTGAGGAGTTGTGTAAAGGCCAGTTTATTAGTTAAGATTTTGCTGTTCGACTGCACTTTTCACTACGGACTCTAGATGGCAGTCGTTAGCTGGAATTCTTGTTTATTAATCAGTGAGGCAAGGCCACCTGGTGTGTGTGTGCGCGCGCTAGGTAGGCTAACAGTTTTGACCGTGGTTGTGGTACCATAACTTAAGATAGAGAAGCGGTGGTATTTGTACTAAGCTACCTAACTAAAGTTACTGGACCAGTTAAATCGAGACAACGAATGAGAAGTCAAGCAGCGGCAGCACGCGTCAGACACGGCCAAGCCGCACAGCACCACAAGTCGTTGTTGGCGACAAGACGGTAAGCCAACATAGTCAAAACTACGGCTCTACTCGGCCGTTTCTACTGGCTGATGTGAATGAGCGAGTTCGGCGGAGAACAGAAAGACCAAGGTGGATCGTTTCTACAGGTCGTAATCTGGATGCAAATTCATATCAGAAAATTGCAGTTGCCACGGGGAGGGCGGCAGCCGAGCACCTGGACTCAAGGTACAAAAGACACTAAGCAATATATGAACATTAACAACAAGGCTGCGCAGCTATATTGAGGTGCATTGTATCGCTGTCTAGCTGATTGGGATGGAGAATGTTGAACAAACAGTGGACTTTAAATCGGAGAACAATAATGCTAATGCTAACGGGGCTACAAGCGAGCCCCCCTTGAACCATTGTGACGTCGTAAAACCCCCAGATATCACTGAGGAGCAGACTAAGCCCAAACGAGTTTCTAAACTGACTCCTAAAGCGTTGGCCGAGAAAATAGAACAACTGCAAAACATAAGAAGGGCAAAGTTAAACAAGGCTAGTAACTTAAGGAAGATTATTGAAGAAATTATGTCCGAAAATGACTGTCAAAGCGAGATTATGCATACTTTTGGAAAATTTGTTGAGTTATGCGATGAGGCGAAGGCTACTCACTGCAGTTTGATTCTCTTCTTGGATGGCGAAGAATTGGACAAACATGAGACCTGGTTTAAAGCGAAAATGATCTCAATTAATACATTTATGAACGACTTCCATCAGTGGCAGTGTAAGTTTAAAACCAGGAGTGATGATGATAAAGGTACATCACAAATTCCTAAATGTGATGAGCACGCGAGCGATGTGGATACTATTTGCCCTGATGATAGTGCTTCTAATATAATAAGCAACGTTTCGAGCAAACAGAGTAAAAAAAGTCACCAAAGTCGATCGTCCTCTGCCTCAGTACGTCTTTTCGCTGCGGCTGAAAGGGCTTCGCTTATCGCTCGTGCTGCAATATTAAAGGAACAACATTTAATCGAAGAGCAGGAACAACAGCTTAAAAGGAGGCGGCAGCAATTGGAATTAGAGGCCGAAATAGCTGCATCGACTGCTAAATTGAAAGTGTTGCAAACTGCGGAAAGTAAAGGTTGTTCCGTACTGTCAGTGAAGTCCCAGTTAAACTCCACCTCACACTTAAACCCTTTGGCGCAGGAATATAAACCTAACACGGGATTTAACGTGGTGACCCAAAGGGAAACATTTATTGACGACAAACCAACTTCAGTTCGCCCTAAGGAAATTAGTTCAAGCTTGATGCGCTTAGCTTCTAATGTTCAACAAGAACCTAATATACAAAATGGGGCACAGCCTGGAATCTCAGTTCATTCAATGTCTCACACTAGTAATAGACACAATGAACTGCCAGCAGTGGATGGAAGATGTGGCTGTTTGTATGATGTAATGCAAAGGCAAAATGAAATTACGGCATCGTTAGTACAACAACAGCGTTCTCTGTCATTGCCAGCCAGAGAGATTCCAACGTTCGACGGCAATCCATTGGAGTACAGAACTTTCATTCGAGCTTTTGAACAAAGTATAGAACAGCGAGCAAGTAAAGCAGATTGTCTCTATTTCCTCGAGCAGTTCACTAGAGGGCAGCCTAGAGAACTAATTCGAAGTTGCCATCATATGTCACCTGAACGTGGGTTTCTCACTGCTAAAACTTTACTTCACGAACATTTTGGTAATGAGTATAAGATAGCCAATGCCTACATTGAAAGGGCTCTATCATGGACAGTGATTAAGTCAGAGGACGTTAAAGCACTTCAGTCTTATTCATTGTTTTTGCGCAGCTGTTGCAATGTGATGACAGATCTTAACTATATGCAGGAGATGAATACCCCCACAGCTCTGCGAACAGTAATGTCTAAGTTGCCATTTAAGATTCGAGAAGGTGGAGGGCCGCGGCACACGAGATATTAGAAAAAAATAAATGCAGAGCAACGTTTTCAGATTTTGTTTCGTTTATCGAGCGTGAAGTCAAAATGATCTCTGATTCAGTTTTTGGTGAAATTCAGGATGTGTCATTTACTCGAGTGGGTGTTAGGGGAACAAATCGGCCATTGGCCAAGGAAGAGTATAAGGGGAATAGTTTTGCTACAGTTAAAGTATCCAATATTACCAGCACTAATAGTCTTCAAAATAGTAATACAATTGAGAAATTGGTTGTTAAAATTTGTCAATTTTGTTCTCGTGAGCATAGCCTTGAAGAGTGTTCATCATTAGGTAGTAAGAGGCATAAGGAAAGAATTGATTTTCTTAAAGAAAAGGGGCTCTGTTTTGCCTGTTTGCAGAGTGGCCACTTGAGTAAAAACTGTAGAGGACGCCTGCGTTGCAAGGTATGTGAGAGAAGTCATCCCACGGTTCTCCATGACAAAAGAGAAATTATTAAGGAACCCAAAGTATTCCCACAAGTTAATGAAGTTGTTTCTCAGGAGACTTGTGCACATACAGGGGCCGGAAGAGACAATGGGATCTTGTCAATATTGCCTGTTAAGGTTAAGTCAATTAAAGGAGACAAGGTGGTTTATACTTATGCGTTTCTTGATCCTGGTAGTACAGCTACGTTTTGTTCAGAGTCTCTCATGAATAAATTGAACATGGAGGGAAGGCGCACAGATTTTCTATTGCGAACTATGGGCCAGGAAAAGATTGTTCCAGCATATACACTAGCAAATTTAGAAATTAGTGGTCTTGACAATGATTCTTATTACCCACTTCCTGAAGTGTTTACTCAGACCCAAATGCCGGTAACAGCAGATAATATTGTGACAAAGAATGATTTAGCACAGTGGGATTATTTGTCCGGGATCGACGTGCCTAATATTCAGGCTAACGTTGAGTTATTGATTGGTTGTAACGCGCCCAGATTGTTGGAACCGTGGGAGGTTGTTAATAGTCAAGGGGGAGGACCGTACGCTATCAAGACTGTGCTTGGCTGGGTGGTTAACGGACCTGTGCAGAGTAGCACGCAGGTTGAGATTGATTCTGCTACAGTTAACAGAATTTCTGTATGCCGATTAGAAAAGATGCTACATAATCAGTACATGCATGATTTTAATGAAAAGAATAATGACGAACAGGGAATGTCTATTGAGGATGGTAAATTCCTTGAGATTGCAAATGAACATATACAATATCTAGATGGACATTATGTGTTGAAGTTGCCTTTTAAAAGGGAACGACCCACTTTGCCTAATAATTTGGCTATGGCTAAACATAGATTGGCCGGATTAAGAAAACGGTTTGCAAAAAATTCAGGCTTGCAGCAAGAATATACTGACTTTATTGAAGATGTTATCAGTAAAGGATATGCAGAAAGGGTGCCAGAATGCCAGCTAGAAGGAGTGGAAGGCAGGGTTTGGTACATTCCCCATCATGCTGTCTATCACCCACACAAAGCTACCCTACGTGTAGTCTTTGATGGTGGCGCAACTTTTAAAGGAAGCTCACTTAATGACCAACTCCTACAGGGTCCCACCCTCACCAGCAGCTTATTTGGGGTGTTGACAAGATTTAGGCAAGAGCAAGTGGCTGTGATGGGAGACATACGTCAAATGTTCTATCAAGTGAAGGTGGCCAGTGAAGATAAAGATTTCCTCCGTTTCTTATGGTGGCCACAGGGCGACACAAGTCAAGATCCAATAGAGTATCGGATGACTGTTCATTTGTTTGGGGCAGTCTCGTCTCCTAGTTGCGCTTGTTTTGCACTGAGAAAGACTGCTGAGGACAATCAAGGTAGATTTGCAAAAGAAGTGGTTGAGACATTACTGCATAATTTTTATGTGGATGACTGCTTGAAGAGCACAGCAACAGAGGAAGAGGCAATCACAATGATTAAAGACCTTATGAACATCTGCAGCAAGGGTGGCTTTCAGTTGACTAAGTGGGTTAGTAATAGTCGTGTGGTAATAAGAGCAGTTGACGAGATACATCGGGCCAAAGACTGGTTTGAATTGGACTTAGATAGAGATGACCTTCCACTTGAGAGAGTCCTTGGTTTGCATTGGTGTGCCGAGAAAGATGTATTCCAATTCAAAATGATACAACGGGAGAGACCTCTTACAAGACGCGGTTTGTTGTCATATCTGAGTTCCATGTACGACCCATTGGGATTTATCGCACCCATTTCACTGCCTGGAAAGATCCTTTTGCAGGAACTATGTAGGAGAAAGTGCGGATGGGACAGTGAGTTGCCTCCTGATATACAGCAGCGCTGGACCAAGTGGTTCCGAGACTTACCGAAGTTGTCAGAATTCAAGGTTGGACGGTGTATTAAACCTTGCCAGTTTAAGTCCCCTGTTAAGGCCCAAATGCATCACTTCTCAGACGCGAGTGAAAATGGATATGGTGCAGTAAGTTATTTGCGTTTGGAAAGCGGAATGGATGTCCATGTGGCCTTTTTGCAGGGCAAGGCTCGAGTAACACCATTAAAACAAGTCACCATTCCCCGATTAGAACTTACTGCTGCAGTTTTGGCTGTGCGTATGGACAATATGCTAAGAGCAGAACTTCAGCTGTCATTGGAAAGTTCCATTTTCTGGACTGATAGTACATCAGTTCTTAAGTACGTTAAAAACGAAGATCGCCGTTTCCATACCTTTGTCGCAAACAGAGTCTCCATCATAAGAGAGTTTACATCAGTTTCTCAATGGAGATATGTTAATAGTAAAGATAATCCGGCAGATGATGCATCAAGAGGACTAGTAGTGGAAGATTTGCTTAAGGAAAGCAGATGGATTAACGGACCTACATTTTTATGGAAGTCAGAAATATTGTGGCCAGAGAAAGTTGTGGACATTTGTCTATCAGTGGGAGATCCAGAAGTCAAGACGGATGTTGGCGCTAATGTAACTGTCATCAATGCAGTCAGCCCTACGGATTACCTTCTTAAATATTTCTCAAGTTGGAAGCGGCTTAGAGCAGCAGTTGCCTGGTTTCTCAAATTCAAAGTGCATATGATGAATTTAAGTCGTACACGTAAAGGGCTGTCAGTTAGGCAAGTCAGCTCATCTGGAATTGAAGTCCATTGTCTAAACGCCGAAGACATCGCCAGAGCAGAAATGGCTATCATACAGTATATTCAGCAGCAGCATTTTTCTAAAGAGTTTGGTGCACTTGTGACTGGGCGCCCCGTGGGAAAGGACAGTTCAATTTATAAGCTTAATCCAAAGCTTCAGGAAGGACTACTAAGGGTTGGGGGGCGGCTCAGCGAAGCAGCTCTACCAGAGGAAAGTAAGCATCCACTCCTCCTACCTAAAGATCACCATGTGGTAACCCTTATTATTCGCCACATACATGAGCAATTGGGCCATTCTGGGAGAAACCATACTATATCAGAGTTAAGGAAGAAATTCTGGATTACAAAGGCACATGCAGCAGTTCGACGAGTTATATCTGTCTGTTTGCAATGTAAACGGCATTCAGCAAAACCTTGTCAACAGCATATGGCTGACCTGCCTGTGCAACGAGTTCTGCCAGATAGTCCTCCTTTTACGAGTGTTGGTGTGGACTACTTTGGACCTATAGAGGTGAAGATGGGTAGAAGTTTGCACAAACGTTATGGAGTTGTCTTTACCTGTTTGACAAGTAGAGCTGTTCATTTGGAGATGGCTAAGTCTTTGAACACTGATGCGTGCATCAATGCAGTTAGACGATTTGTGAGTAGGAGAGGTCAGGTCAATTACATCTTGTCTGACAACGGCACAAATTTTGTGGGTGCACAACGAGAGCTGAAGCAGGCGTTTGCTGCACTGGATCAAAGGAGGTTGCAAGGGATGCTTCGGCACGAGGGTATTCACTGGACTTTTAATCCACCCATGGCCTCCCACTATGGTGGGGTGTGGGAAAGAATTATAAGAATGGTGCGGAGGATACTTGTTTCTCTCTTGCATAACCAAATCTTAGACGATGATGGACTCCAGACTGTTCTGTGTGAGGTGGAGGCCATTTTAAATGGTAGACCTATAACAAAGCTAAACGACGATCCTACTGACCTTGAAGCGCTGACTCCCAATCATATCCTTCTGATGAAGGGCAAGCCAGTTCTTCCTCCTGGGCTTTTTACGAAGGACGATATGTACGTTAAGCGGCGTTGGAGGCAAGTTCAGTTTATCTCAGATATGTTCTGGAAAAGATGGGTTAATGAATATCTACTGTTACTCCAGGAGCGTCAAAAATGGAACAAACAAAGGAGAAACTAGCACAAGGAGATATTGTACTGTTAATAGATTCCTCTTCTCCACGTGGATCATGGATTTTAGGTAGAGTTCTTGAAACCTTTCCTGATAAACGTGGCCTTGTGCGTTCCGTTAGATTGAAGACAAAAAGCAGTGTCATCGAGCGGCCGGTGACCAAATTGTGCTTGCTGCAACCCGCTGCTGAAGACTAAAGACATTCAAACTGGCCACATGAATTGGATAATTGTTCATCTGTGGTCAACAATTAGGGGCCGGTGTAAAGGCCAGTTTATTAGTTAAGATTTTGCTGTTCGACTGCACTTTTCACTACGGACTCTAGATGGCAGTCGTTAGCTGGAATTCTTGTTTATTAATCAGTGAGGCAAGGCCACCTGGTGTGTGTGTGCGCGCGCTAGGTAGGCTAACAGTTTTGACCGTGGTTGTGGTACCATAACTTAAGATAGAGAAGCGGTGGTATTTGTACTAAGCTACCTAACTAAAGTTACTGGACCAGTTAAATCGAGACAACGAATGAGAAGTCAAGCAGCGGCAGCACGCGTCAGACACGGCCAAGCCGCACAGCACCACAAGTCGTTGTTGGCGACAAGACGGTAAGCCAACAACGTGTTTTCAAGTTTTTACATTACTAAATCAAATCACACAAAAATAAAAATAACATGGTTATAAACATCTCTCTCTGGGGTATTCTGGACATATTATTATAAGTGTATAATATTTTTATTTTTTTCAAATATTTCTACATTTTAGGGTCATTTTCTCATTACCGAAACAGGTTTTCAAAAAAAATATGGTAGTTTTAGAAGTAAATATTTTTTATCAAAAATAATAAAAGAAAATGTTTCAATTTATGTTGTACTATGATTTGTTGTGGTAATAACAGTATATAATTTGTTAGTAAAAGTAGAAGTATTTAGTGAAAAAAATTCCAAAAAACATTGGTCCACAACATTTGTCTCATCCTCCGCAACATAATTTGAACCATTGTCAGGTCAACAAGGAACCAATATTTAAAAAAACATTTTTGCCTGGGACACTATTAGCCGTGACGCTCAAGATGGCCATGAGGCAAGTAGTTCTTCTTTTGTTGTTCTGGAGAAAAGTTTAAAAAACATAACTCAAAGAAGGCACAAAACTTTTTATTCTCATTACCGCAATTCAATTTTTTAATCTTTTCAAAGATGTTTGAGTTGTAAATTTTCACATGCAGGTAACTTATGGAGGTCTTGAAAAAAACAGCATGAAAAAGTTTCGCTAGCTCTTATGTGGCTAGCACAGTTAGCCAAAAAGTTCAAAGTTGCTCATCCTCCACAACATGATTCTCATTCACCGCTACAGTTCAGGGCCGTTGCGGAGGAGAGAATCAATATTTCGGTAATGAGAAAAACCATAGTAGCTGATAGGGCTTTCTGCGCATACTTGGTCCGAATTTGTCCAAATTTGAATCACTTGTTAAACTTACTGGCCTGGACCCACTCATTGTGAAAAAAAACTACATTTGCACGATAGTGCCCCCTATAGGATGTAATAAAAATTTGAATGGAGTGGCAAAAGTTTACTTTTCGAAAATGCATAAAATTTTACACAAAATTCTATTAGGTCCTCCCAATCAAAAAAGCCAATGGGAAGCATGTCGTATTTTTGACTGCGTTGTCATGGCAGGCACAAAAGCGGCCATGTTATTCTAATGAGATTTTTGCTAAATGTTCCATTTTGTCATACTTTTGTCAACTCCTCTCAGGACGTTTTGCCCACTGGGCTCAAATTTGCTGTACATCAACAACAAAAGTGGGGCATCAAAAGTTTTCAAAAATAATTATGATATGTCACACGGTTTACGTGCGGCGAAGCCCCAAATTCTTTAAGAATCAGGGCAAAGAGCAAAAGTGCCCATGTTATCTTAACTCTTACACTGCCAGCCCTATTCTCACTTTCCACCCCTTCCCTGCCAGGACTTTTTGCTCATTTTAAGCAATATTCACAGCTCCACAAAAACCTTGTGCAACTGGAATTATGACATGTTGTACATCAAATGAGACCTACAAGTGTCTACTTTCATTTAAAAAAAGAATTGTTATTCTACATTATTCCGTTCTCTTTTTATAGGCATTTGAAATTCGTTGTTTTCATTAGATTTCAGTGTTTGACGAGAAACTTTTGAGATAACGCCCTTTTTCTAAATCAAACTTCATGTCATTGTTATTCTTGTCTGTTCTACTTTTTAGTGAAAGAATATGAGCCAGTACAATGAAATAATGTCTTTAGGATAAAAATACAAGCTTCACGTGATTAAAACAATGAGGTCAAGTGTCTTTTTCATCTTTAAACCAACAAAAGCTGTGTTACAGATGAGGATGCATCACAGTACTTTTTCTACTTTCTGATGCAGATTCTACAGATTCAGACGCTTTCACAGGGCAAAGATTATATTTAACCTTCAAACATGAAGAAATACAGTAGTTTGACTCACTCTGACACTTTTGGATCGCTCACAGAGGAGAAAGTTTAGTTTTTCTCCTCCAGACTCGCTGCATGTGTCGTTCTCCTCAGAATCCTAGTCCTGTAGGATCGTCTTTTCTTCAGTTTAAAGATCAAATATCTGCTCTAAACTTACTCAACAATGTTTTTAGTCCAAGATGTGTTGCCTGTAATCCGTTTGAAAAGAAACACGATCCTTTAGAGGCGGATGATCACGTAAACACAGCCGACTGCGCTGCATAATGTAAACAGGAAAGACGTGCATTCTTCCGGTCCTTGGCTTCCTCTGCGCTCTTGTGCTAATGTGATACTGCACTCCGGTGGTGAATATATGAAAGTGCAACATGATTATTTACTGCTAGTCCATCGAACACGTGCGTCAGAGAGCCATCTATCGCCGCATATAAAAAAAAGCTTATGACGACAATTGTCGTCATTGGCAGGGAAAGAGTTAATGAGGTTTTGAACTAATATCTTCTTTTCATAAAATTGCATTACTTTATTGAAAGTGTCTGAAATTTGGCACAGTGAATCTTCCTGCCACAGAAGGCGAGGTCACAGTTTGAATGCCGCTTGCGGCTTTAATTTTGTTTTGTTTGCAAATCATTTGCAATAATTGTGACATTTCTATATTATCTGACGGTACAAACTGTATCATCAAACAAATTTAATCTTTTACATTACAATGTGATTGTCTTAGTAGTTTAGAAAAAGAAATATTTTTCAAGTTTTAGCTTCCTTAACTTCTGAATTAACATGGCATCTCATCTCCGAAACACAGAATCTCATTACCGAAACAGCAGAAATAGCAGTCTCATTACCGCAACATATGTTATTGCGGTAAATTATGTAAATAAATAATTTACTTATTTTATTTTTTTGTGCACACATTGACAAAACTAATACAAATTTTCAATCAGGCAAAATATAAAGAGAAAAACTTTGCAATTTTTAAAATATTTAAAAAAAACAAAGTGTATGCCAACAACTGTGTTTCGGTAATGAGATAAAATTACAAAAATATATATCTTTAAAAAGTTTGAAAAGAAAAGTTTTTATTGATATAGTTTGGTTTTACTATACTTGTTACAAATCAACTTTTAAAATATTCTAAAACACATAAATATAAGTAAAAATAAAAACTAAACTTGTGTTGCGGTAATGATACATTTTATGATCCTTCTCACACAACAGCTTAAAAAAATGCAAGAAAATGCATAAAATGCAACGAAAAAATATGTTTACTAGTAATTTCAACTCTTAATCTAGTGCTTGCAGTGAAAAAATTGTATTTTCAGACAATTTAAATTTTTTGGGGTTGGGTCCCTTTTTAATGGGAAATTCGCGAGAATCACCCCACAGAGCTCTCCCTCACTGCGTTCAGGACTCTCAGCTCTCTCTCTCTCTCTCTCTCTGTGTTTGCTGTATGTCTGACCTCTCTCTCTCTCTCTCTCTCTCTGCGTGTGCGTGTGGCGTGTGCGTGTAGCGTGTTTAAAGCGTGTTATAAAGGATACTGCGTGTGCGTCAGAGGAAACCCCACAGAGCTCTCCCTAACTGCGTTCAGGACTCTGAGCTCTCTGCAGATCTGAACGAACGAGTCTGGGCTCAGGTCGGACAGGAAACACTTCCCGAAGGAGGCGGCCTAAACAGAGGTCACAGAGGGTCAGGCAGAGGTCACACAGGGGTCACAGACAGGTCAGAGGTCACACTCACCCGCAGCAGAGCTTTCTGGGTCCCAGGGTCCCACTCGTGTCCCGCTGCTTCCACACACTGTCTGACGGCTTCAGATAAACACTCTGTTCTTTAATCTCCCTCAGGTACTCGTCTGCTCTCTGGGACTGCTTCTGTTAAAGAGAGAGAAACCAGGTCTAAACCAGGTCTGAACCAGGTCTGAACCAGGTCTAAACCAGGTCTAAACCAGGTCTGGACCAAGTCTAAACCAGGTCTGAACCAGGTCTGGACCAAGTCTGAACCAGGTCTGAACCAGGTCTGAACCAGGTCTAAACCAGGTCTAAACCAGGTCTAACCCAGGTCTGAACCAGGTCTAAACCAGGTCTAAACCAGGTCTGAACCAGGTCTAAACCAGGTCTGGACCAGGTCTGAACCAGGTCTGAACCAGGTCTGAACCCTGACGGACGGCTTCAGACAAAACGCTCTGCTCCTTAATCTCCCTCAGATACTCGTCTGCTCTCTGGGACTGTTTCTGTTTAACAGTCTCGTTTAAAGGTCTTAGACGGGACTAAACCTGATCTTTAACATGTCTAACCTGGTCTTAAACCTAGGCTGTGTCCGAATGTGCGCCCTAACTACTATATAGTGCACTATTCAGGGGTCACATGTTGTAGTGGTGTCCGAATGTCCAGCAGGTCAAAAAGTAGTGACTCAACATGTCCACAATGCATCTGTAACAGTAGTGAGCATCGATGTCACTAGAACGGTCAATATGGACCACAATTCACTGCGAGAATAAAAAAAACAGCGCGGACAACGTGAGGTCTTTAACTGTAAACAACACGACTCAAGTAAAGATGAGAAGGAGCCGTTTAAACTCACTGTTGAGCAGGAGAAGAAACTAAACACTCAGAACTGAAGCTGTTAGCTGTAAAGATGCTAACGTTAGCTGCTTACCTTAGTTTGGGCTGTAAAAGAGGAATAATCCAGTCTGTTTGTGGGTTAAATGTATTGTCCAAGTTAAACCAGACTTGTATTATGATTAGTAGTCCTTAAATATGTGCGTGTCAGACGGATTTGACCAGTATTTATTACAAAAGTTCATTTTATCAGACTTTTTTGCCGACGGTTAGAAACTCAAGGGGAGAGTCACGTGACCCGCGTCAGCTGAAAGTAGTGAATCTACTAAAGACCAGATGAATGAGTCACTGACCAGGACCTGAACAGGACAGGACTAGAGAGTAACTGAGTGGACAGGGAACGAGTGTAGACGTTAGGACACAGCCCACGTCTTAAACAGTCTTACCTCGTACTCTCGATGGGTCTTGTTACTCTCGATGGGTCTTACCTCGTACTCTCGATGGGTCTTACCTCGTACTCTCGATGGGTCTTACCTCGTACTCTCGATGGGTCTTACCTCGTACTCTCGATGGGTCTTACCTCGTACTCTCGATGGGTCTTAAACTCGTACTCTCGATGGGCCCTTACCTCGTACTCTCGATGGGTCTTACCTCATACTCTCGATGGGTCTTACCTCGTACTCTCGATGGGCCTTACCTCGTACTCTCGATGGGTCTTACCTCGTACTCTCGATGGGTCTTACCTCGTACTCTCGATGGGCCTTACCTCGTACTCTCGATGGGTCTTACCTCGTACTCTCATGGGCTCGTACTCTCGATGGGTCTTACCTCGTACTCTCGATGGGCCTTTACCTCGTACTCTCGATGGGTCTTACCTCGTACTCTCGATGGGCCTTACCTCGTACTCTCGATGGGTCTTACCTCGTACTCTCGATGGGTCTCGTACTCTCGATGGGTCTTACCTCGTACTCTCGATGGGTCTTACCTCGTACTCTCGATGGGTCTTACCTCGTACTCTCGATGGGTCTTACTCGTACTCTCGATGGGTCTTACTCGTACTCTCGATGGGCTTACCTCGTACTCTCGATGGGTCTTACCTCATACTCTCGATGGGTCTTACCTCGTACTCTCGATGGGCCTTACCTCGTACTCTCGATGGGTCTTACTCGTACTCGATGGGTCTTACCTCGTACTCTCGATGGGTCTTACCTCGTACTCTCGATGGGTCTTACCTCGTACTCTCGATGGCTACCTCGTACTCTCGATGGGTCTTACCTCGTACTCTCGATGGGCCTCGTACTTCGATGGGCCTCTTACCTCGTACTCTCGATGGGTCTTACCTCGTACTCTCGATGGGCCTTACCTCGTACTCTCGATGGGTCTTACCTCGTACTCTCGATGGGTCTCGTACTCTCGATGGGTCTTACCTCGTACTCTCGATGGCCTCTTACCTCGTACTCTCGATGGGCCTCTTACCTCGTACTCTCGATGGGCCTTACCTCGTACTCTCGATGGGTCTTACCTCGTACTCTCGATGGGCCTCGTACTCTCGATGGGCCTCTTACCTCGTACTCTCGATGGGCCTCTTACCTCGTACTCTCGATGGTCTTACCTCGTACTCTCGATGGGTCTTACCTCGTACTCTCGATGGGCCTTACCTCGTACTCTCGATGGGTCTTACCTTGTACTCTCGATGGGTCTTACCTCGTACTCTCGATGGGTCTTACCTCGTACTCTCGATGGTCTTACCTCGTACTCTCGGTGGGTCAGTCTTACCTCGTACTCTCGATGGGCCTCGTACTCTCGATGGGTCTTACCTCGTACTCTCGATGGGTCTTACCTCGTACTCTCGATGGGTCTTACCTCGTACTCTCGATGGGTCAGTCTTACCTCGTACTCTCGATGGGCCTCGTACTCTCGATGGGTCTTACCTCGTACTCTCGATGGGCCTTACCTCGTACTCTCGATGGGCCTTACCTCGTACTCTCGATGGGCCTCGTACTCTCGATGGGTCTTACCTCGTACTCTCGATGGGTCTTACCTCGTACTCTCGATGGGCCTTACCTCGTACTCTCGATGGGTCTTACCTCGTACTCTCGATGGGTCTTACCTCGTACTCTCGATGGGTCTTACTCGTACTCTCGATGGGCCTCGTACTCTCGATGGGTCATACCTCGTACTCTCGATGGGTCTTACCTCGTACTCTCGATGGGTCAGTCTTACCTCGTACTCTCGATGGGTCAGTCTTACCTCGTACTCTCGATGGGTCTTACCTCATACTCTCGATGGGTCAGTCTTACCTCGTACTCTCGATGGGTCAGTCTTACCTCGTACTCTCGATGGGTCTTACCTCATACTCTCGATGGGTCTTACCTCATACTCTCGATGGTCTCGTACTCTCGATGGGTCTTACCTCGTACTCTCGATGGGTCTTACCTCATACTCTCGATGGTCTTACCTCGTACTCTCGATGGGTCTCGTACTCTCGATGGGTCTCGTACTCTCGATGGGTCAGTCTTACCTCGTACTCTCGATGGTCAGTCTTACCTCGTACTCTCGATGGGTCTTACTCGTACTCTCGATGGGTCAGTCTTACCTCGTACTCTCGATGGGTCTTACCTCGTACTCTCGATGGGTCTTACCTCGTACTCTCGATGGGTCTTACCTCGTACTCTCGATGGGCCTCGTACTCTCGATGGTCTTACCTCGTACTCTCGATGGGTCTTGTACTCTCGATGGGTCTTACCTCGTACTCTCGATGGGTCTTACCTCGTACTCTCGATGGGCCTTACCTCGTACTCTCGATGGGTCTTACCTCGTACTCTCGATGGGTCTTACCTCGTACTCTCGATGGGCCTTACCTCGTACTCTCGATGGGCCTCGTACTCTCGATGGTCTTACCTCGTACTCTCGATGGGTCTTGTACTCTCGATGGGTCTTACCTCGTACTCTCGATGGGTCTTACCTCGTACTCTCGATGGGCCTTACCTCGTACTCTCGATGGGTCTTACCTCGTACTCTCGATGGGCCTCGTACTCTCGATGGGTCTTACCTCGTACTCTCGATGGTCTTACTCGTACTCTCGATGGTCTTACCTCGTACTCTCGATGGTCTTACCTCGTACTCTCGATGGGCCTTACCTCGTACTCTCGATGGGTTTACCTCGTACTCTCGATGGGCCTTACCTCGTACTCTCGATGGGCCTTACCTCGTACTCTCGATGGTCTTACCTCGTACTCTCGATGGTCTTACCTCGTACTCTCGATGTCTACCTCGTACTCTCGATGGGCCTTACCTCGTACTCTCGATGGGTCTACCTCGTACTCTCGATGGGCCTTACCTCGTACTCTCGATGGGTCTTACCTCGTACTCTCGATGGGTCTTACCTCGTACTCTCGATGGGCCTTACCTCGTACTCTCGATGGGTCTTACCTCGTACTCTCGATGGGTCTTACCTCGTACTCGTGGGTCAGTCTTACCTCGTACTCTCGATGGGTCTTACCTCGTACTCTCGTGGGTCTTACCTCGTACTCTCGATGGTCTTACCTCGTACTCTCGATGGCCTTACCTCGTACTCTCGATGGGTCTTACCTCGTACTCTCGATGGGCCTTACCTCGTACTCTCGATGGGCTTACCTCGTACTCTCGATGTCTTACCTCGTACTCTCGATGGGTCTTACCTCGTACTCTCGATGGGCCTTACCTCGTACTCTCGATGGGTCTTACCTCGTTCTCGATGGGTCTTACCTCGTACTCTCGATGGGGTCAGTCTTACCTCGTACTCTCGATGGTCTTACCTCGTACTCTCGATGGTCTTAACCTCGTACTCTCGATGGGCCTTACCTCGTACTCTCCGATGGTCTTACTCGTACTCTCGATGGGTCTTACCTCGTACTCTCGATGGGGTCTTACCTCGTAACTCTCGATGGGTCTTACCTCGTACTCTCGATGGTCTTACCTCGTACTCTCGATGGTACCTCGTATCTCGATGGGTCTTACCTCGTACTCCTCGATGGGTCTTACCTCGTACTCTCGATGGGTACTCTCGATGGGTTCTTACCTCGTACTTGTACTCTCGATGGGTCTTACCTCGTACTCTCGATGGCCTCGTACTCTCGATGGTCTTACCTCGTACTCTCGATGGGTCTTGTACTCTCGATGGGTCCTCGTACTCTCGACTCTCGATGGGCCTTACCTCGTACTCTCGATGGGCCTCGTACTCTCGATGGTCTTACCTCGTACTCTCGATGGGTCTTGTACTCTCGATGGCCTTACCTCGTACTCTCGATGGCCTCCAGCAGCAGTCTTACCTCGTACTCTCGATGGTCTTACCTCGTACTCTCGATGGGCCTCAGCGCCAGTCTTACCTCGTACTCTCGATGGGTCTCACCTCGTACTCTCGATGGGCCCTCCAGCAGCAGTCTTACTCGTACTCTCGATGGGTCTTACCTCGTACTCTCGATGGGCCTCCAGCAGCAGAGCTCCAGGGCTCATGGAGGCGATCTTGAAGATTTCCTGAGACACCAGAGGACCTCCTGCAGAAGCTCTGATGAAACCCACCGAGAACCCGGACTCCATCCAGCTCCGGGACCAAGACCGAGACCTGGTCCAGAGGGAACCTGGGACTGGGTCAGGATCATAACCAGACTGTCATGGACCTACAGAGATCAGACCTGTAAACATCAGAAGGATACTGGATGGTGTCGTTACACTGTCCTGCCACCAGGAGCAGTCTGTCCCACATCAGAACCACAGACGGCTGCTGAGCTCTGGGCCGACGGCACCTGAAGAAGAGACACGGGTTAGACCGGGACTGGGACTGGACAGGGACAAAGACCGGGACTGGGACCAGGGTCAAGACCAAGACCAGGACCAGGACCAGGACCAGACTCACCAGACCATCTGTTTCGGAGCCGAGCGCATCTTCGTGTCCACTTCACTTAACTTCTCCTGAAACACACACAGACGGCTTTAGACTGGACTGAACCGGGGTCTGACCAGGACCTGACTGTGCTCACTCACCTGGAGGTTAGACGTTCCGGTCCAAACCAGGCCAGACTTAGTGAACAGAGCCAAGTATTTATAACTGAAGGAGACGCCACATGTGAAGGATCGACCCAGAGTCCGGACTCAGACCTGGAGGAGACTGAGGAGAGAGAGAGACGGGGTTAGACCAGGACCAGGACCAGGACTGAGACCAGGGTTTGATTCTTTGTCCAGAGATTGTCAGGTGAAAAGTGCCTCTNGAAGCAGCGGTTTGCTGCACTGGATCAAAGAGGTTGCAAGGATGCTTCGGCACGGAGGTATTCACTGACTTTTAATCCACCCATGGCCTCCCACTAGTGGAGTGTTGGAAAGAATTTATAAGAATGTGCGAAGGATACTTATTTCCTCTCTTGCATAACCAATCTTAGACGATGATGGACTCCAGATGTTCGGTAAGGTGGATGGCCGATTTTAAAAAGGTAGACTTATTAACAAAGCTAAACGATCGACCTACTGACCTTGAAGCACTGGACTCCCAATCATTATCCTCTGATGAAGGGAAGGCCAGTTCTTCCTCGGCTTTTACGAAGGTACGATACTGTACGGTTTAGCGTCGTTGAGGCAAGTTCAGTAATCTCAGAATATGTTATTGGAAAGATGTTAATGAACTATCTACCTTACTCCAGGACGTTCAAAATGGAAACAAACATAAGGGAGAGAACGTAGCACATAGGAGATATTGTTTTACTTGTTAAATTAGATCGCTCTTCTCCACGTGGATCATGATTTTTAGTAGAGTCTTGAACCTTCTCTATAAACGGTATTGGCCTGTGCGTTCGGTTAGATTTGAAGACAAAAAGGCAGTGTCACTCGAGCGGCGTGACAAGATCTGGCCTGCGCAAACCCGGCTGTGAACGATCTAAAGCATTCAAACTGGCCTAATTGTTCATCTGTGGTCATACAATTAGGTGCACGGTGTTGTATAACACGCGTCCAGCTCTTCTATTAGTTAACGATTTTTGTGTCGCGACTTGCACTTTTCACTGACGGACTCTTAGATGCGAGCGTTTATTGCTGGAATTCTTGTTATTATCAGTAGGCAAGGGGCCAGTGGTGTGATGTGTGCGCGCCTAGGGGTAGCGCCTAACAGTTCTTTGACCGTGGTTGTGTACCATTAACTTGAAGGATAGAAGACGGTCGGTATTTTGGACTAGCTACCTTAGACTAAGTTACTGGACCAGGTTAAATCGGAGGAAACAGAACGAATAGAAGTTCATAGCGAGCGGCAGCACGCGTCAGACACGGCCAAGCCGCACAGCACCACAAGTCGTTGTTGGCGACAAACGGTAAGCCAACAAGTTGTGTTCTTTCCATTTCCAAGCTGAAAACAACTGGAGCAGTGTCTACAATGGATTAAACAGTTACGGACGGCTCCTCTACCAGCTAAATATGACGAACAAATGTCTGCTCAAAGGTAAAACTCTTGTTTAACTATAGCTATGGACTTATTGGGTTTATTAGATCTAGAGGCAAAAACACAAACTAGATCGAAGTTATACCACAACGAGGATAGAACTGCAGAAGTTACGCTCTAAGCTGCTACGTTTAGCGAGCCCTATAGCTTTAATTTCAATTCAATTCACCTTTTTTGTCATTGTCACAGGTACAACGAAATTTGTTTTATGCATCAGTGGTGAAATGCCCTGTAAACATTCATTCAAACATGCAGTCATTGTTGTGAGTTCAGTTCAATAATGGCTGTAGGTACAAAGCTGTTTTTGAGTCTGGATGTTCGCGCTTTAATGCACCTAAATCTGCGTCCAGACGGCAGCAGGGGAGATGAAGCCAACACTACACTTTAGCCAACACGGTAGGTTTAGCTCGCTAACATACCTCGTAAATGAACAATATACTTGCAATAGACAATAATAGACCATAACTCATGAAAGCAAACTTACCCGGCAGTGAAAGAGCAGGACTGTGCTTGTTGCATTTAAGGTAACTTTAAAGATCATGGGGTTTCTAACCTGGCTCACCCAGATGGATCTGTGTTGAACTCCTATCAGAGTTCTCACTATATCCATCTGGGACTTTACTCGCTTAAAGCGTTCGGAAAAGGTGGGCGTTTATTGAAATACTTCGCGCTGATTGGGTGTGGGGCTACCTTATTTGAGCTAGCCAATCACAGCAACAACTCGTAATGGTGTATCTAATGTCCACTTGGGATAGAACAAGTGTCCATATACTGCTCTTCCTTCAAAAAGAAATTACTCCGTATTTCTGCTGAAACCGCATCAAAAGCAGCAGAAACACGTACATCCACGAGAGCCGCCATCTTTGTTTAGCTTGAATTAGCATTAACAGCCCATGTTAGCCCGCCCTGCTACAATGTGATTGGGCCTCAAAACCACGCTGCATCAGGGAAACCAGGGGTTTGAGACCGGTTTGCATTAGCCTCCATAGGAGCTATGTCCCTTCATTGCGTATTTTAATCTTTTGAATAAATTCCTCCGGCCTCCGCTGCATAGTGCAGTCCCTTTTGCTCGATCTAGATATGCAGAGAAATTGCTCTAACAAGTCACTAACACAAACCAATTTTCCAGGTTTTCCATGACTGTACAAACCCTGTTATTAAGATTACTTTTTTTTTTATTTCAAGAGCAGCTTTGATGAAGTGTTCACTATAAATGCTGGATCTCCACAAACTGAATAAGATTCTAGATTTGCAGATTTCTCAGCCTCCTTTATTCTCTTATTCTTCACAAGCAGCCGTCTGATTGGCTGATCTGTGTGTCGTTCTGCTCCGTGTCTGTTGCACTCACACTGGGCGGCAGATGACCAGGTCTCCTTTGTTGGTTCCGTAGGCCAAACCCATCCCAGGATCAGGCAGCCAGCGAGCAGAGTTTATACTGACGTGTCTCCTCTGGTCTGGAGCCATGGGATAAACCACGTTAAACACCATCTGTGAACACAACAACAACAACACACTCTTTATTTCATATCATTATAACAACAACAGGCTGAGACTCAAAAACACATGTAGCCATTAATGTCAAACTTGTGCCGTAGTTTACTCACATGTAAGAGAAAAATGTATTACATAAAGCAGGATTAGAAATTAACAAATTGTTCTGTGAAAACTTCAAAATCTTGTTCAATCCAAGACTGTAAAGTTTTGTGTAGGAGCTACTTTAGACATTGATACTGATGACTATGAAGGAAAAGAGTTTTGCCTGTAGTGTCTTGCCTGAAAAGACCTTAACGATATAGAGACTAACATAACAGAAATTGTACATTGCAATTCTGTGCAATCTAATCTAACAATGCTAACAATAACATATTTGCAATTCTTAATCTCTTAAAACCAACATACAGCCTTAAGGGTCTTCACACCAAGCCGAGGGTCGCCCGTCTGAACCAGTTTGGCAACTTTTGCCGACGAGCGGCTCACGTGTGTTTGGTGTAAATGGGGTTGTCGGGGGTCAGAGGAGCACGGAGCACGTTGTGGAGGCGGGTTTTGAAGACTTGCAAGTAAAGTCGGTTGTCGCCAGTTGCCGCAAATGCAGCTGTTTGATTGGCCCGGGGCCACAGGAGAACCAGTGAATCAGTGCGCAGGAATATAGTGCAGAAAACCGAAAAAGACGCTTTCGGAAAAAAAACAGTATTTAGCCGAGCATGGATTGTTATTTACACGGGGTCAAACAGGACATAAACTATGAAGGAGAATGGTACTATTTGGATCGAGGAAAACAAGGGGGAGTTACGGCGACCGCAGTACGAAGGCTGGACTGTGGAGGGAAATACAGTTGAGCTTAATCCGTGAGGTAAGACTAGAAACATCTGTTTGTCGTCAAAGTTTGACAACTTACTACTCGCGTGAACTTATGTTTTCGTCATTTTCGTTAAGCATTACATCACGCGCATGTTCACTCTACATTTGTTCACCGACTGTTGGCTGTTTGGATCGTGTTTGTCTGAATGTTCTTTCACATCGGTGCGCCCCATAGAGACGTGAACAGACCCGGCGTTGCTCCTTCCTACCGACAGCGACTGGGGGTTGTGTTAGTGTGAAATACCCTTTACTCGCAAACTCACAAGTTAGAGCATTAAGATCTGTGTCTGGAGGTGATTCCCAAAACAATTTTTTGGTGATGCTACTGCTTTTCTGCACTTTATATACCATTTCTCCACGCACATATTTAATGCTTAAAAGCTCTAAACTTGTGTGTCCTGTGTATGTCCCTGCTGTGAGACTCTTCCTGTGAGACTGACCCTGATGGACGTCTCTCCTCCGTGCGGCTGCTGCAGACGGAACACCTGCGCCACCATGTGGTCGGTGGTGGGAGGCAGAAGGATCCTGCGAGAGGCCAGACCCACCATGACGTAACAGCCCATCGGAGACAGACTGACCGAGATCGCGTTAGACCTGAGGAGGAGGAGAGCAGGAGAAGAGTGTTTACTATGGAAACGGAAAAATGAAAACCTGTAGCAAAGCAGCTAAATGATGCAATGATCATAAAACAAAACATTTATTTACACCAGAGAGAAAGAGAGAGGCAGAAAGAGAGGAAGAGAGGAGAGAGAGAAAGTGAGAAAGGCAGAGAGAGAGAGGAAAGAGAGAAGAGAGAGAGGAGAGAAAGAGAAAAGCAGAGAGAGAGAGAAAGAGAAGAAGAGAGAGCAGAGAAGAGAGAGGCGAGAAAGAGAGAGTGGAGAGAGAGAAAAAAATACAAGAGAAACAGCGAGAGAAAAATAAAAAGCAGATAGATAAATAGATAGATAGATAGATAGATAGATAGAAAGAGAGAGAGATAGAAAAGGGGAGCAAGAAAAGACAGGAATAAAGAGAGAAGAAAGAGAAAACAGAAGAGAAGCAGTGTGAGAAGAGATAAAAAGGAGAGAGAGAGACAGTGAGAGAGGAAAGAAAGAAGCGGGAGAGAAAAAGAGACAGATGAAAAAGAGAGGAAGGGAGACAAAAAGAGAGACACAGAAGGGAGCAAGGAAAGAGAAAGTGAGATCGAAAAGAGACAGACAGAGGGTAGAAGAAAAATGACAGACGTAAAGAGAAAGAGGGAAAAAAGAGAAAACTAAATGGAGAAAGAAGAGAAACATTGATAAAAGAGGACAGAAGAAAAGAAAGGAAAGAGAAAGAAAAAGACAGTGAGAGAGAGAGAGACTGTGAGGGAAAGAGAAATGACAGAGAGAAGAGAGAGAAAAGAAAAAAAGAGAAAAATGAGAAAGAACAGAAGATTTAGAGAAGAGGGACAAGAGAGAAAAGAGAAGAAAAAAAGAAAAGATAAAAAAGAGAGAGAGATGGAAAAAGACTGAGAGACAGGAGAAAGAGACGGTGAGAAAGAGAGATAAGATAAAAAGAGAAAGAAAAGAACAGAGAAGAGAGAAATAGAGAGAGACAATGATGAGTGAGTGAGCGAGCAGAGAGAGCATGAGAAAGAAAGAGAGAGAAAGAAAGAAAGAGAAGACAGAGAGAAAGGAGAAAAGAGAGCAGTGTGGAGAGAGAGAAAGACAGACTGAAAGGAGAGAGAGAGAACTGAGGAAAAACAAAAAGAAAAAGAAACTTCCTGCACACATGACACTAAATAAAGAGCCTGTACCGAATCTCTTGTGTAGAGCATTTCTCCGAGGTTGTGCGGCGCGAGGGAGTAAATGGCCAGGATTCCCTCGTCCGGAAAACCGCGCTGACTGCTGGGAATGAACACGGCCAACACTGTCCGTCGGCGGAGATGTCGCAGCTCGCGTCGTTGTAGATCTTACAGTTTGGCACCAGGACGTTGACGGAGGCTGAGGAGAAAACCAAGAAATGAATGGACCGCACGGCTCCAAGTTGCTTGAAAAATTACGACATCTTAAGGCCTAAGCAACAAACCGGAACTCTTGCTTTGTTATTGTACTAGTTAGGCCCTGCATTGTCCAAAAGTTTTGATACGACACATGCCCAAAAAATGTATTTATATAACACAATATGCTTGAAAGTCCAAACGCCGTCTGAAGCTGCATATTCAATGTAACCGCGTCTTGACACGAACTTGTATCTGACGTCGCAATTTGTGTTCGCACTGCTTGCGAAGTAGACGCTCCACCTGCAGCTGACGTTTGCCTCAACGTCACCAATACACACTACTTCGTGACTAGAAAATCTCTGCTCTACGTCGCTTTATTGAGCTTTTCCAATAGCTTAGTCGCTGTTTTTTGCTTCCAAGAGAAACTGGTACTTAACACTGTCATGACGCAGCTAAATTACTTTAGCTCAACGTTCAGCAGTTCAGAGTTTAAATTTGATTTGTTATCAAGTATTAATAAACCTCCTTAATGCCGAGATAATGAGTCCAGCCTGTTGTACAATCCCCTTGTTAGCACTGCTGTTAATAAAGGCAAAATCCCTTGTAGCAAGCTTTAAAAACATTCTCACTCCTTATGACCACAGCTTGTTGGAAAAATGACGCAGCGCTTTTGTGGTATTCAGGACGTGGTTTGTGCTTTGGTGTGCCGCTGACTTCTGACTTTCCTCCAGTTTTATAGGACTATTAGCTTTAGTTTCTGTACCGTTGCTGATCTTCCGGGAGGTCAAAATTGGTGAAGTCCCACCACTTTGCAGCCGGGTAGTGGTGTTGTGCGATGTTACTGGGCCACAAGTTACCGACTGGTCCGTCTCCGATGGGTAAGCTCCTGCAGGGATAAAATACATTTACAACATTACACACATGTCGATGGTTTAGGCAGCCTGGAAAAGTTCTTGAGTCTAGGCCAATCCCAATACTAATAAGTAAACACACTTTCACAAATGCGAAAATATTTCCTTATGACAGGGGTCTGCAACATGCAGCTCAGGACCACATGCGGCTCTTTCTTTTCCTGAAATCACTTTGCTGTTCTCATGCGTAACAATGAAGATGTTTGACACATTAGATCAGGAGTCTCTAACCAGTAGCTCGC
The DNA here is from genome assembly GCA_038363315.1 of Mugilogobius chulae. Taxonomy (NCBI): domain Eukaryota; kingdom Metazoa; phylum Chordata; class Actinopteri; order Gobiiformes; family Gobiidae; genus Mugilogobius; species Mugilogobius chulae. The sequence goes on along the minus strand of CM076411.1, from coordinate 28,263,996 downwards.
CAAAGAATTTTAGATCATACAAATTATGTATTGTTACTCAAACTTGATTTCTCACATGCCTATTTCAACTGTAAATGTATCTTTAGATGCCTCATTGTGTCCACTATAGTCCTCTTAACTATGTCACAGCTGACTTCAATTTTTGGTCATCGCTAAAAGTAGTAGCTCATCGCCAGTTTGCTTTGGCAAAAGTAGCTCTCCTGGCAAAAAAGGTTGGAGAGTCCTGCATTAGATATTACTAATAATATAAAAAATAGATATTTCATTTATTTAAAATATTTTTTTCTAAAGCAACAAAACCAATTAGCATTTTTATATAAAAAACAAAACAAAACACAAATACTACTAATTTTAGCGGTTACCTCACTGAAATATTATTGTAGAATGTGAACATAACCTATTGTTTTAGGCACTCACATTGTGAAATATAAATGAGCTGAAGCGTTGAAGAAAAACTCCCGAAACCAAGTCCGTCAGATGCTTCATAACTTTTTAAATTGTTATTTTGGCGGCTCTTTTGTACAATAATTTCCTTTGAATCGAACCGGTGCGGCTCTTTTGCTGCACTGCCTTATGTTAACTCTTTATACTTTTTTTTTTTTCCTACACAGTGCCCCTTTAAAACATCAAGCAGACCAAGTAGGAATGTTCAGCTTCTTTTCATTCATTATCTTTACTTCTAATCCAAGGTTTCTTGTGTCTTATTATTTGACAAAAACAGGTAAACAGCGCTCACCAGCCAGGACCCTGTTGACCGAGGAGTGCGTGGCCAGACCAGGCTGTCCTCTCTCGTGGAAGATCCCAGCGTAGGGCAAGTACTCAGGCAGAAGAAAACGACTGGAGGAGAAGAACAGGAAAGATAATGATGAATGAACTAAACAAAACATATTCTGCATTATGTTTGCTGCATTTTCTGGCATTACATTTGTGAAATAACTACTACTGTGCTATATTTTTGTGGAAAAGACATTCAGATTCTGACCTACAACTAGAACAAGACGAGGTAATAAATTAACCCAAAGTCAAAACAGTAATTAGGATCAAAGTTGGGACAGATTTAATTGGTTACAGGGCCTGATCTTGCCCCCAGGCCTTATGTTAAGAAGCCTTGTTTTACAGGATTCTCACCGTGGAACAAATCGTCCGAGTGAAGGCGCAGACATTCGGGCGTTTCGAGGCGTCCTGTGCCTTGCTCGGTCTCCCAGTGTCACTGCAAAAAGAATAATTCAGCGTCACAACAAATTCTAAAAGTCACACAATGCTAAAACGTTCAAATTTGTTTCGGGTTAAGACTCACTCGAGCTCTTCAAAGTCCACGTCGCTGTTGTCCATGGCGCTGGAGGAGTTGTTCTGTGGACTGTCTGCGGCGGAGGACATGGCCCGGAGCCGGTTCTGCTGGTACCGCAGAGAGCGCTGCCTGATGCTGTCGCGCCGAGACAAATACTGGATCATCCTCTGGGCGTAGTAAGCAGCTGGAGACAGTCTGAGGAGCAGAGGGAGGTTAGGATCAAAGACGAGGGAGAGTTTAATTCACTTTGAAGCTCTGGTACCTGGCGGGGTCGGGGTAGATGGGGTGGTCCCTGGAGCCCGTCATGTCGTATCGAGACAGAGATAAGAGTGAAGACTCCAGCAGACGCCTGAGGAGACACAGAGGTGTGTTAGACTGAAGCTGGTTTAAAGGGGACCTAAGGCCCTGGTTCTTACCGTCGGAGCGAGTCCTCGTCGGGCGGGTCCACAGGCACCTCTTGGCTTAAGGCCTCTTGCTCTCTGGAGCTTTGGCGATAAACTCGCTCCCACTGGGCCGTGTCCTGGTTGTACACCAGGCCAACAGTCTGTTCCTGTGGAGGGGGAGCGGGAGGCTGCTCAGGCTCCGCCCGCCGCTCCGGCCCCTCCTCCGGTCTCCATGACGATGAGGGAGCATCGAGGGGTGTGGCTGAGGTGGAGGCGGTGGGTGCTGTTCTTTCCCAGCGCTGAGAGTCGTGGTTGAAGGTGAGCAGGTTGTGGCAGGCTCTGCAGCGGTTCAAGTGTCCTCGAGCTCCAGGGGCAGAGGGCCCCTCCGAGGGGGGCGCAGGGGGGGCACAGGGGGAGCAGGCGGCTGATAATGAATGATGGTGGGAGCTGAAGGCCCGGGCCGCTCCGGCTCCAGGTTATTGTTCAGCAGCTCCTGGTTTGGAGGGTCCAGCTCTGACATACGATCAAACTCCATGAAGTAACGGCTGAGGTTACACTGCAGTACGTTTCTAAAAGAGGCAGAGCTCCGGGCACCTTCCCAAAACGGGTGGTGCCCGCTGCTCGTGCCGGTGTCCCGCTCTCGGCCCTCGTTGGCTGAGGTGTAGTATGAGCGTCCGTCCTGTCTCAGAGCAGACAGCAGGCTGACCGAGGAGGAGGTGGAGGTGCGAGGGGGCAGGAGGGGCCCCGGGGCCACTCTGAGGGGGCTCTGGAGGGCTCCAGGCCCGGGGCAGGAGGCAGCGTGGGGGGCAGGTTGGACAGACCTGCTCCGCTGTAGTAAACACTGGTGAAGGCTGACGGCCGTTCGGGCAGAGGCCGCGGCTCGGTGCGAGCCGAAGAGAAGGACGAGGGAACCTCAGGGGGGCTCCCGACGGCTCTGGAGCCAGAGAAGGAGGGCGCCCCGCGGAGCAGCGACTGCACAGACACACCAGCCCCAGATGCTGCGTACAGCCAGGGAACGGCCCGCGCTCCGACGAGAACTGAGGCAGAGGAGAGTCCGCTGAGGGCCCGTCCCCCAGGGGGCGCTGCTGCTCCGAGCCCTGAGCCGGAGAGCGAGACGACAGGATGTGAAGGAAGTTGTGTAAGATGGGCGTACGACGAACGGGCTGCGAGGGCAGAAAAGATCGCTGCCTAAAGTGAGGCATCTCCACACTGTCCATGGGCACCTCAGAGTCGTCCTCACTCTGCAGAAACAGAGAGATTCAGTTATTTATCTAAATCTGAAGAGAAATGAATCAAATGAGGAGAGAAACACTCACCGGCTGATTGGACGGGTTCACGATCGCTGTGAGCAGGTTGTGCCCCAGAGGATCGAATCGCACCAGCCTGAAAACACAGGGTTTATACAGTCATGCTCGTGTCTCCTGTCTGGACCTGGTTTTGGTTTTGTTTTGTCCAGAGTCTTACCGCACACGCTCCGTCTCGCTCCCCGTCTTCACAGCAGCGAAAGGCTCCGGTCGGCTCCAGTCCCAGAAGTGCAGCTCGTTGTTGGTGGCGATGAGCAGCAGCTGAGCCGTCGGGTGAAAGGCCAAAGACGCGATGGCAATGTTACTCTCAGTAAACCAGCTTTCACTGCCGCCCTGAAAACAAAACACACAGGATTTAGATCTTTAACATACACACAACATATTGTCCAAGCTCTTTATAGAAAAAATAAGGTTTAATATACTATTTGATTGGCCCTGAAGTTTATTCCAAAAATGGTGAACACACACACAAATCTATTGTGTACGTACACTGTACATTACAGTGAAGCTAACCTCTCAAAATACATTTTACACGATACTTTCTACTGGAAAAGCATGAGGAGAAGGTGAAAGGAGGGGCTGAGAGTGGAGCAATGAGACTATTTTGACCTAAAACTTGCTCATTTGTTGAGTTTGATATGTTGTGTTGAAGACTTACGTGCAGATCCCAGATTCTCACTTCCCCGTCGAGGCAGCCTGAGGCCACGAGCCCCGGGATGGTGGGGTGAAAGGTCACGCACCAGGGCGTCCTGCGGTGACCCACCAGAGAGTGAAGACACTTCCCTGTTTTAACCTCAGTGATGTAAATGTTGTGGTTCACGTGAGTCGAGGCCATCAGAGTCCTGCAAACACAACAACAGAGACTTTACTCACAGATCTGAAAACAATTACATCAAATTAACAAAAAATGAAACTGTTTATGACCTGAATAAACCCAATAATTAATACAAAAGTTTCTCTGACATTGCTAAAACAATTTATGATAAAATGTGCATTCATTTGATTTAAATGTTGAATCCAATACGATTGCGACAAAAAAAAATTTCCTTTAAGCACAAGCCTCTGTGTTTGTGTATGTGCCTGTGTGTGAAAGTGTGTGAGAGGGGTGAGTGTCTGTGTGTGTCAGCTCAGAGCGTCACCTGTCGGGGCTGAAGGCCAGCAGGAAGGTCGAGCGAGGGCTGTCCGGCAGCTCCACTTTCTGTTGGAGAAACAAAACAACAAAAATTTTGTTATATGTTCAACAAATCTGTTAATACTTCAGTCTCATTGTTACACAAAATTAAGTTCGATTGATACAGTTCTTACAAATAATAACAGAATTAGGGATCAGTATCAGTGTCTGTCGTTAAAATATTGTTGTGTCCTGATATCTTGTCTTTGTGCATGTATCAGTCCCAGTTTGTTCTCAGTAGGGATGTTCATGGTTAAACGATTAACCAATTAACTGTGACTAATGTCTTAACCGAGTGTGAGCTTTTAGACCAGTTAACTGACACAAATATACAATTGATCCAGCAGATGGTGCTAACTGCCCCTTAAACAGCTCTGACGTTTGTCAGAGAGAAAAAACAGGATTATTCAACTTTTCCCGGAGGAAACTATTAATGTTTTACTTGTTCAAGCTAAGATAAGCAGCGGTTAGCGCTCTGGCCTCATAGCAAGAAGGTCCTGGGTTCGACTCCCGGGACGCCCGGGGCCTTTCTATGTGGAGTTTGCATGTTCTCCCTGTGTCTGCGTAGGTTTCCTCCTACAACTAAAAACATGTCCAGTGTGTCTCCCCTCCCCAGGACTACAGATGGAAATTAGCTGTAAAGATACAATCTGGTACAAGCATCTCTGCCATTGTGCTTAATGTAATTGTACATTGCCTTAATAAACATTACCTTTAATGCTAGCATCAACTTGACTCTTATTTAAGAGTACTGAATCATGCAACAGTGCATTAAAACAGTTTTTATAGAAGCTTTTATTCAGTCGTGTTGTCCACAGTTCAAAGGCATGTCGCTGTCTCTGCTCTGCGTTCACTCTCGTAGCTGCTGTGCTCAACACGTCCAGTGAAATGACAATAAAAAAGTACTGCGTTAATGTAATCAGTTAACCGATTATTGACCGTGAAGAGCTCCAACTAACGATTAAAGAAAAATTTGAAAACGTGCATTCTAGGCCAGAGAGCAAGCAAGCTAAAATATGGCTGCAAACTTACATCATAATACCCAGATAAATACATTTATTTTTTCTTTTTACTAAAGTGAAAAGTTTGTGATCTTGTGAACCACTAAACCTCCAGAGAGAATCAGACATAAACAGATTAACTTCCACACTGAGCTGGACACAGACCTGACTCTGCCATTTCATCCAGCGGACCTTCTCCTCCACCAGCAGCTGCAGGAGCCTCTGGGAGCCGCGAGTCTGGGAGCCTCTCTCTCTGTTCGACAGGATCCGCACCGAGTTCCTCTGACGCGCCGCCATCGTGAGTGAGTCCGACCCGCCGCGGCCACGCCTCCCCGGCCCCGCCTCTAGACTGAAAACACACACACAAAGACAGATGATTAATGAAGTAAATAAAGACAGTGTTTGTTTAAAGGAACACTGTGTAACTTTTGTGGAGGATATGGCTCTTCTCCATGAAGAGCCATATCATGAATATTTCATGATATTTCAACTTTATAGAGACGAGATGGTGGTTCAAGAAGCAAAGTAACAGGTCAGATCTGTGGAAAAGCGGCTCCACACAGAGTAAGAATACAGTACATGCTCTTCAATCTAAACTGTGAGGAATGAGCTACAGCCGCCCTCCTGAAAAGTTCCACAATGCAGCTTTAAACTAGAGCTGGGCGAGTAATTGAAGTGTCGAGAGATCTAATCGAATTGAATCGTAAATTATTTGGTGGTGGGTTTTCAATCGAAAGAACAAAAAAATGTGAAAACAGCAAAAATGTGTGGTTTGGAGCAAAAGTTAAACTTTGATGCAAAAAAAAAAAAAAAAAATCAACAAAATGGGACATAAAAGTTTTTGGTTTTGTCTATGTAAAAAAACAAAAAAAAACGAATAGAAAATCAAGATGAATCAACGATACGAAGATAAAAATCGTGATTAGATTACTCATCTCATTTACAGACTTTTTTTTAGTCCATTATTACAGCTTTACAACAGGTTTTTCAGAGACATTTCCCTATAATGGGGAAATTCCAGTGTTGCAACACACAGTTACAGAACATGATATAAAACAAGACAATGATTTTAACACACTGTTCAGGTGAAGCAAAAATACAGCTACCACAAACTAAATCTTTTATCACCCAGAGCTCCCCTGCAAAAGAGATTCTGAATCTCAGTGGGACTTCCCTGGTTAAATAAAGGTCAATTAAATTAAATTATGTACAATAAGATGGTTAAACAGACAGGAGGCAGAGCTGGAGGTAGCAAACATGAAGATGCTGAGGTTCTCTTTGGGAGTGACAGAATCAGGAATGAGAGGGATTTTCAGCTGTAGAGGGATTTTTTTGTTTCTCAACACGGACGATGCGCGCCTCGCCTGTAGAAAGAGCCTCTGTTCATAGACACAAACAGTGGAAACAAGTTGAAGAAGCTCCGTTGTCAGTAACTACAAGAGTTTATCACTGTGAGAAAACAAAAGTTCTGCTGCTAAATCAACATTTGTGAATGAAGTTCGACCCTACGACCCTTAAAAGTCACATTCAGGTGAAAAAACGGTGATAAAAACACTTTCTTAAACTTCAGGAGACAGACGTCTGTCCAAACAGCTCCTCTAGTCTTGTTTTGTTGTTTTATACAAAGAAGTTTCCCCAGCTAACCAGACGTAGAGCATCTCTTTCTACATAACACATGTGCAGTAGAGCGGAAAGTAACGTTGACTAAAAATCCCTCTATAGGCTTGGAAAGAAAATATGACTTTTCAAAGATTTTGAGATATACATCGTGAAATACCTTTTTGTCCATCCTTTTCTATAGAACTATAATAACACTGAGGTCAGTTTGTCCACTCTTCTCTCTCTCACTACAGTGTTTAACCATCTTCTTCTTTTCCTTTCGGCTTTTCCCTTCAGGGGTCACCACAGCGAATCAAACTTCTCCATCTAACCCGATCTTCTGCATCCTCTTCTTTCACTCCAACTACCTTCATGTCCTCTTTCACCACATCCATGAACCTCCTCCTTGGTCTTCCTCTAGGTCTCCTGCCTGGCAGCTCAAAACTCAGCATTCTTTTACCAATATATTCATTATTTCTTCTCTGAACATGTCCAAAGTATCTCAGTCTGGCCTCTCTGACTTTATCTCCAATACCGCTAGCATGTGTTGTCCCTCTAATGGGCTAGAGAGCAGGAATTTTAATTTACATTGAATAAGTTCATTTTGGTGACGCCTTTAGCTGAGAGAAAGTAAAATAACACAAAAGTCTCTGCACAACACAATTATGATTTCACTAAAGGGTCTTTCACACCAAGCTGAGGGTCGCCCGTCTGAACCGGTTTGGCAACTTCTGCCGACAGGCGGCTCACGTGTGTTTGGTGTAAATGGCGCAGTCGTGGGGTCAGAGGAGCGCGGAGCACGTCGTGGAGGCGAGATTTTGAAGACTTGCTCGTAAAGTCGGCATCGTCAGCGGTCGGTAGTTGCCGCATATGCAGCTGTTTGATTGGCCCGTGGCTAGCGAATCAGTGTGCAAGAAAATAGTGCGGAAAACCGAAAATGCCGCTTATGGAAAAATAGTATTTACCTGAGCATGGATTTAGGGCTGTGCCAAAAATCGAAAGATCGAGAGATCGCGATCTCATCTTTGTTCGATCTCGATGATAAGGCTTGCGCATTAAGATCGACAAGTCCATCAGTCAATCAGAATGCAAAAAATGC